>CM057450.1:1189093026-1189288026 GCA_016271365.2 Neoceratodus forsteri | reverse complement strand
CATTGAATGGTTACAAAGTTATTAAAGTGCAAAATCAGAGGTTTAACATTAAACTGCCTACTAAACCCTATATATATATATATATATATATATATATATATATAAATATAGATATTCATGGCAAAAAACTCTGTTTAATGCATCAGTTAGGGTTTCCACAGAGACAAAGTGAGGAAATTCGATGTTAGGGCTTCAACCCTTGCACCCCACCCCCACCCCACCAACAGGCATTAGGTGTGCGTTGGGAGGTTGGTCCCAACTCTCACCCCATTCCATGTAAACAAGCTGAGGTGGTGCAGTATAGAGAATGGGGTGAGAGTTGGACCGATGACCTCAACGCACACCCCAATGCCTGTTGGTGGGGGGCGGGTGGGGTGTGCAGGGGCGGAACCCTAACATCGAATTTCCTCACTTTTGTCTCTGTGGAACAACCCTAACTGATATATTAAACCGAGTTTTTTGCCATGAATTTCCCTTCTTTTTGAGAATATGCACTATAAATAGTGAAGTAATGGTAATGCAAATGCAAGCGCAAACGGTAACGCACATGGTGACACAAACATAAATGATAACACAAACGGTAATAGAAATGCAAGCGCAAATGTTAATGAAAAAAGAAACACAAACCCAAGCAAGTACAGAAATGCAAATAGTAATGTGCACAGTCACGGTAACGCAATTGGAAACATAAACAATTATGGTAACAGCAACGATGACGCCAAAGGAAACAGAAACAGAAATGGAAACGCAAATGGAAGCGTATACGCAAACGCAAATGGAAATGTACATGATGATACAAAAGGAAACACAAACAAAAACAGTAATGGAAATGCAAATGTTAACAGTGATGCAAATGCAAGAGCAAATGAAAATGCAAAGGGTAACACACACAGTGGCGTAGCCGGGAACGCTAACGCAAATGGTTACAGAAATGCAAGTGGAAACACTAAGTGTAACAGTAACAAAAATGCACACCCTTTTTTCCCCCAAAAGCTGCATTGAGAAACACAGTGAATACAAAGAATGTATGCATAATAATGGGCCTCAGAGCAGAAAATGAACACTTGGAATACTAAATTGCTGATATTTCAGGAATCGTACTACGTAGAAAAAAAAATAAAATTTCATACAATTTATGACTTTCCTGGCTAGTTTTGCACTTTGCCCCCTAGTGGGGGGCTAAGTATTTTTCTGACAAAAAGTCTGTATCTCGAAGCATTTCTGAGATGCGGGCCCTGAAAGGTGCGGCTGACACCGTAATGTTAGCCTATGGGAAAAATTGTCAACTTCAGAGTACTGTAACTTTGCAGCCCTTTAATATTTTGTCACCAAACTGCCACAAGGCACATCTGTGGGATGTTGGTTTCCTTCCATCCACATTTCAGCCCAAAAGACCAAACCATTCTTTTGCAGCAGGGTGGCAAAGATTTCCTATTCTTTTGAGCATAATGTTGCAAAGTAGTATCGCAAATCACAACACTTTCGCAAAAACAATCACGAAAATGTCACAAGTGTGACACTACTTTGCGACACTACAGTTTACAAAAAATTCAAAAACATATTTCTGGGGTGTTTAACCCCCCCCCCCAAAAAAAAGACATGGCTAGCATCCTCAGGGCTTGACTAGGTGAACACAAAAAGAATTATGTCCCTAGGGGTCCCAAATTTAAATGCCAAGCATTTCTGTGACCAGTAACTGAAAAAAAAATGGCTGACTCATGACACTACAGGGGTCATTTGCAACACTAAAAACTGAATTTGCGACACTGTCGAACCTTTTGTTAACTTTTCCCATTGACTATAATGGGAAACTTGTTTTTTGAATAACTTTTGAACCGTTCAATATTTTTTTATGAAATCTTTGAAAGGCACATCGAGGACCCAGGCTGCATGTTCCTTGAAGGTTTCATACCAATCACACAAATCATGCAACCTGTAGGCACAAGCAAAGAATGTGCAAAAAAGCTTAAATATGACTTTTTATTGCGCTTTATGACTCCGCAACTGTATATCCAACCATTACGAAACTTGGTAGATCCAGAGATTTATGGTACCACTCCATGCTTGCCAAAGTTCGGGCAAATCCATTATACCGTAGCAAAGTTATTAAGCTGCAAAATTTCACACTTTAACCTTAAATGGGTACTAACCCTAACTATATTGGCACTACCATAGCCACTATATATATATATATATATATATATATATATATATATATATATACTGTATGTGTGTACAGTATGTGTATATATATATATGTGTGTGTGTGTGTGTGTATGTATGTATATATATATATATAGGGGATACATGATGGGCAGGAGTGGGATATGGAAAATATTCTCACTCCTGCAGAGTGAGCTCCGTATTCTCATGAGTGCCAAAGGCACAAGTGAGAATGCACAGCTCACTCTGCAGGACTGAGAAAATGTTCCATGTCCCATCATCTGCACATCATGTGTGCAATTTATACCATGAGGGTGAGAGCTTTAGGAACATTTTTTCTGGTTTCTGTGTGCTTTCTGCTTATTCTTTGTATGTGTGTGTGTGTGTGTGTATGTGTGTGTGTGTGTGTTGTTCTGAATGGACTGGGAGTCAGAAAGAAAATGGGAGACAGGTGAGTGTGTTTTGTAAAGCTAATTAAGTTGTAAGTTTCAGTGAGAAAGAGAAACTGTTGCAGGTAGCACTGAGAAAGAGAAACTGCTTTGTGATGGAATTTCATTTAGAATTCAGGTTGTTATGAAGCTGAGATCAGCACAGTAAAGGGCTAGGAGTGTTAGAAACACAATGGGACACAGGTGAGAGTGTTTTGCAAAGCTAATTGAGTAAGCTGCAGCTTCAGTGAGAAAGAGGAACTGTTTTCTGAAGCAGTTTAATTTAGAATGCAAGCTGCAGTGAACATATCCTCACTCTGGTGACATCAGCAGAGTGTGGATAAATGGCATTTATCCTCACTCTGCTGATGCTATCAGGATTTATCATCACTGCAGTGGAAATAACACAGGATATTCTACTAAGAAAGCTCTCACCCCCATGGTATAAATGTATATGTGTGTGTGTGTGTATATATATATATATATATATATATTTAAAATACTGTATATGTATATGTGTGTGTGTATATGTAATAGATAAACCACTCTGAGGTGTGCAGTCGTGCTCTGATATATGTATGGTTGGCGCTAACCGCCTAAGGCGGCGATATCAGAGCGTAACTGCACACCTCAGAGTGGTTTATCTTATCTTATAAAATGTCAAAATTGTTTTAGAGGGGGTAAAAGTGAGGTGTGCGGTCACGCTCTGATATATGCACGGTCACCTGATGGTCTTTCACCAATTGATTAGCTTCTTTTTTCAAACCCATTTTATAAATATATATATATATTTATAAAATGGGGTGGTAAAATCATAGAAATTCCACTAACATGATTGGACAGAATGCATCACATGACCGTGCATTATTTCCCAATGACCGCACACCTCCCAGCGCGACCGCACGCCTGAACTACTTTTTATCCTTCAAAACCTTCTCACCAGTAGTGAGATCATTCCACATCTACCACAGATAGGCACCCACATGCATACAAGTGGTACATTCAGACTGCTACCAACATAAATGACAACTGCCCCGGGTAAATGAATTGCTGGCAAAGTTCAAACTAAGACTGACTAAAAAAAAAAAAAAAAAAGAGGTTTGTATTCCTATTTATTTTCCTTTACTATTCTTAGAATAAAGTCGTCCTCTGTACAGGGAGTAAAACGAGTGGGACCACTTTCACTTTTATCAGTGACATGTAGCGTGACCGAGCGTGGTCAATAATGGTACTTAATATGCAGGCAGACACTGAAAGCAAGTCCCTCGGTGTGAAAAAACAAAGTAACTGCATTTTACCTTATTTTTATTGAGAATTGTCTAAAAGAAGAAGCCAGCTGAAACTGGTGGTAGACAGCACTTTCACTTTTATAAGTGACGTGTAGTGTGACCTAACGTGGTCAAAAGTGATACATAATGTACAGCCAAACAGTGAAACTAAGTCACACTCTGTACCAGAAAAGCAAACAAACTGTGCACTTCGGCTTATTTTAATTTAAAATCATGTAAAAAAGCTGCCGTGTGAAGCAGGTGGAGAGCTAGCACAGAGCGAGAGTGTTGGCAGCGTTGGAGGAAGTAGCACAGGGCAAGAGAAGTGTTGCTCTAGCAACAGTTGCTAGAGCAACACTCGCTCTACCCTGCGTTACCTCTCTGACGCTGCCAACACTCTCGCTCTGTGCTAGCTCTCCACCTGCTTCACACGGCAGCTTTTTTACACGATTTTAAATTAAAATAAGCTGAAGTGCACAGTTTGTTTGCTTTTCTGGTACAGAGTGTGACTTAGTTTCACTGTTTGGCTGCACATTATGTATCAGTTTTGACCACGCTCGGTCACGCTACACGTCAGTGATAAAACTGAAAGTGCTGTCTACCACTCACTTCAGCTGGCTTCTTCTTTTAGACAATTCTCAATAAAAATAAGGTAAAATGCAGTTACTTTGCTTTTTCACACCGAGGGACTCGCTTTCAGTGTCTGCCTGCATATTAGGTACCATGATTGACCACGCCCGGTCACGCTACATCTCACTGATAAAAGTGAAAGTGTTCTCCACTCTTTCTCCTCCCTCTAAAGATGACGACTTTATTCTAGGAATAGTAAATGAAAATAAAAAGAAATATAAACCTCTTTTTTTTTTTAA
This sequence comes from Neoceratodus forsteri, assembly GCA_016271365.2. Classification (NCBI taxonomy): domain Eukaryota; kingdom Metazoa; phylum Chordata; order Ceratodontiformes; family Ceratodontidae; genus Neoceratodus; species Neoceratodus forsteri. The sequence continues at coordinate 1,189,283,298 of CM057450.1, read as the reverse complement.
TTCTTATGCCAGACAGGGACTACTTTTTTGCTCTCCCACAAAAATATTTATTTCCATTTTATAAGATAGATAATCCACTCTGGGGTGTGCGGTCGCGCTCTGATATACGCACGCCTTGGGTGGTTGAATGCACCCGGCCTGGGGCCTCGTGAGTCAACGCACACCAAGGCATGCGATATCAGAGCACAACCGCACACCCTAGAGTGGATTATCTATTACATATATATATATACGCACACATATGTGTATATGTATTATATATATATATATATATATATATATATATATCATAGAATCATAGAACTTGATGGCAGAAAAAGACCCCTTGGTCCATCTAGTCTGTCCTTTTCCCCATACTAAACTACCCACCTCCCTCCTTGGATACCCATCCCACTTCTCGGCAACCCTTTGTGCCTATCCCAAGGCTTCTTGAATCCTGTCACTGTCTCAAACCCCACCACCTCATCCAGAAGCCTGTTCCAGGTGTCCACCATGCTCTCCATGAAGAACTGTCTTCTTACATACCCTTTGAAGTGCAAACTTCCTGGACCCAGCTTATTTATCAGTTTGACATATTTGGAGGCCTCAGTCATGTCCCCTCTCTCCCTTCTGGTCTCTAGTGTGTACAGCCCCAGCTTGTGTATGTATATGTCTGTGTGTGTATATATATATATATATATATATATATACTGTATATATTTAAAAAATGGGTTTGAAAAAAGAAGCTAATCAATTGGTGAAAGACCATCGGGTGACCATGCGTATATCAGAGCATGACTGCACACCTGCACTTTCCCCTCCTCCAAAACAATTTTGACATTTTGTAAGATAGATAAACCACTCTGAGATGTGTTGTCATGCTCTGATTTACACACACCTTGGGCGGTTGATATACACCAAGGCATGTGTATATCAGAGCACGATCACACACCTCAGAGTGGTTTATCTAATAAATATATATATATATATATTGCAAAACTTCATTAATGCATCAGTTAGGATTGAAGCAACAAAAGTTGGGAAATGAGGAATTAGGGTTGATGCCTAACACCTCCCACCCTACAACCCCACCTTCCACAGACCAACAGGTGATGGGGTGTGCCTTGGGGTTGTCAGCCCAAACTCTCATCCCATTCCATGTGTAAGAAGGCTAACATGGTACAGTATAGGAGAATGGGGGTGGGGGTGGGCTATGACAACCAAAGCACACCCCATACTGACAGTCTGTGGAAAAAAAGTGGTGGGTGGTAGGGTGGGGGTGTTAAGGTGTCAACTTAACACCTCATTTCCCTACTTTTGTCGCTTCAACCCTAACTGATGCATTAACAAAATTTGTTCAATGAATTTCATTACTTTTTGAGAAAGTGTTATCTTGCCCTTATATGGTTTTGGGAGGGCTCTGCGCTCCCATGGTATCAGTTTTAGGGCCCTGTGCTCCCATCTATCCATAAGTGCACAGACATTGTAATGAACTGGCATCACCTTAGGGCCCTGAACTCCCAAAATTGCATAATGGATGGCCCAGCAGTCTGATTACTGCATAATGGTATCCATACGTGGAAGCACAGGGCCCAGAGCCCACTTACCTATAATTGTACAGACACAACACAGCCCTATACACATTCCAAGAAAGCGTTGTGCTGCAAATGGTGCAACATCTCAATAACTGTAGCAACTTTGGAAAAAATTTCACTGCAGTTGTAAATATGGACTGGTATTCTGCATGTGTGCTAAGTACTAAGCTATGCTTAGTGAAAAATCTGTATCTCAAACTGTTTTTAAGATATAGGCACCCAAAGGTACTGCCTTCACCACAATGTTATCCTATGGGAAATTTCTCAACTTCAGAATGCCATAACTAAGGAACACGTGCAAATTTTTTATACCACACCATCATAAGTCACATCTCTAGCACACACCCTTTCTACCCTGTAAATTTCAAGCCAAAAGTCTTAACCGTTTCTTTGCAGTGAAGTGGCAAATAAACCACATCCTTAAAAAATCCTTGTACATGAGCTGTCAAAATCCTTGTTCATGAGCTGAATCTCTGATCATGAGGTGTCAAAATCCATGTTCATGAGCCAATCCTGTTTGCGAGGTAGGACCATCTGATCATCAACTCATGAACAAAGAGTTTAACAGCTCATAAACAGGGACTGGCTCATGAACAAGGCTTTTGACACCTCATGAACAGGGATTTTGACAGCTCATGAACAGAGATTTTTAGGGCCATCTGGTTGCCCCCTTACGAACAGGAATTTTGAGAGCTCACGAACAGGGATTCCTTTTTACAATCCGTGTTCATCCAATGAGAAATTTCTCATGAGCTGTCAAAATCCCTTTTTGCAAGCTAACCCCTATTCATGAGACAGGGCCATCTGATCGTCTCCATATGAACAAGGATTTTGACAGTTCATGAACAGGGATTGGTTTGCCAACAGGGATTTTGACACCTCACAAACACGGATCGGAAGCAAGTCACAAACAAGGATTTTCAAATGTAAAAACAGAGGTTTTGACTAAAGTAAATGGAACCAAATCCATGGGTTGGTAGAGGGTGTCACCAAGAACAAAACTCATACTTAAATGTGTATAGAAGATATCCCTGGGGCAAGTTACAAGGTTTTGTTTTTAAAGAAAATTGAAAACAAGATTTCAGCTCATGAACAGGGATTTTTTCATACAAACAGGGATTGAATGAATCCCTGTTCATGGGCAGTCAAAATCCTTGCTCATGTACCCAAATCCATGTTTGTAGCTGTGCAGCTGTCCAAAAGATTGAGCTGAGCATTCTCAGAACCCGAAATTTCTAAATTTAATAACTTTGGAAAAGAGTAATATTTTTTCACCAAACTAACATTGGCTTGTTCTTTGAGGCAAGATCTTTCTAACCCTGAAAATCTCAGGCCAACATTCTAAACAGTGTGGCCACAGCACAATGAGGAAAAATCAACAAAAATGGGCTAACAGAGGTGACTTTTACACTTTTTTCAACATGCTCTGCACAAATTCCACATATCCAATCAAAACAAAACTTAGCACATCAAGAAGTCTACCACACAGACCCATGCATTCCAAATTTCGTGCAAATTCATCAAACATTTGCAAAGTTATTAAAGTGCAAAATTGGGGGTTAACATTAAACTGCCTACTCATCCCTAACTATATGGCACCACTATAAAATATATATATATATATATATATATATATATATATATACACACACATACATATACATATCTATATCTACACACACACACACACACACATACAGTATATATATATATATATATATATATATATATATATATATATATATATATATATACACTACATATGCATATATATATATATATATATATGCATATATATATATATATATATATATATATATAAATGGAAGGAAATTGATTGGGATTGATTGGATATTGATCATCATATGACTGAGTGTATATCAGAGCGTGACCGCACACCTGCACTTTTACGCCATTCCAAAACAATTCTGACATTTTATAAGATAGATAAACCACTCTGAGGTGTGCGGTCACCCTCTGATATATGCACACCTTGGGTGGTTGATACACTCTGCCTGCAGCCTCAGGCGTACAATGCACAGCAAGGCATGTGTATATCAGAGCACGACCACACACCTCAGAGTGGTTTATCTATTATATATATATAAATATATATATATACACATATATGTATATATATAAATATAGTCTTTTCAAAAACTACGTTAATGCAGAAATTAGGGTTGTAAAAACACAAAGCGTACAAAGTCAGGAAATGAAAAAACAACAGGGATTTTGATCTCTGGAGTATTGATGAATCAGTGGTGGGGCCTTACTTGGGGTTGCCAACCTCAATGCTCCCCCCCAGCCCACAGCCTCCTGGCACAAGATACAGCTCCAACCTAGTGCCTCATAGTGATAGAGTGTGGCCAACAGAACTTTATTCACACAGGGCCCTATATCACAATTAACCTTGTCTCATTCAGGGCAGGAGTGGGCATTAGGGTTGACAACTTCAAGTAAGACCCCACCACTGATTTGACAGTTCTCTGGAGACTGAAATCCCTAATGTTTTTTCATTTCCTGTCTTTGTGTGCTTTGTATTTTTACAACAATAATGTCTACATTAATGTATTTTTTGAAAATATTTTCTCTTCTTTTTGTGATAGTTGAACTATATTGTGCAAAATGAGATCAATACAATATTGGAGACAGTCCCTGAATTATATCTTGATTTGTGCAGGTTCCTTGAATAGTGCAAGTACTAAGTACTTTGCAACACAGCTGTCATTAATAAACGACAGCTGTGACGTACAGTGCAAGCACTGAGTACTATACGACACTGCTGTTGCTTATTAAAGACAGCTGTGTCAACTTGTATAGTGCAAGAACTAAGTACTATATGACATAGCTGTCATTTATCAAAGACAGCTGTGTTGTATAGTGCAAGTACTAAGTACTGTACAAAACAGCTGTCATTTATTAAAGACAGCTGTGTAGTATTTTATTTATTTTTATTTTTATATATTTATTACCATCTAGGAATACCATTTGAGCTGGAAGCTCTTTACTTAGGTTCCACGTCATGTACAATAAAGAAAGAAAAAAGACTGAAAATTAGAGTAATGTGAACAGTTACTCATGGAGATAAAGTTAATACAGGATAAAATAAACAAGATAAGAGAGCATAATAGCACATCAAGTAAAATATAAACAAGGTTATGAAGGGTTACTTAGTACTTGTCAATTCAGTGGAAGGAGAGTAATTAGAATCAAAAAGCTTGAAAGTTGAGTGCACTGGGGAACAGGGCCCTGATTGTCTTACAGGAGGAAAGCGTAAGTGGGCACCAGAGGGCCAAGGTGGCAAGAAGCATAGACATCTGGACAGAGAGAGAGAGAGAGAGAGAGAAGGAGGTGGGATGAGTGGAGGTAGACGATGCAGATCAGGATGTAGGACTAGTGAAGGCAGTCACAACGGGAGTTCAGAACCATTTGATGCTTGAGGTTCAGTTTAAATGCACTAAGCATGGGCAGGTTAGCAATGTTATCATGTAGGGAGTTAAACCAGAGTGGTGCTCGGTATACAAAGGACTTTTATCCTTGGGATGTTCTGCATTTGAGGGTTAGGAAGAACTGGTGCTCAGAGTTATGAGTAGGATGAGAATAGCGCAACTACTAAGTACTATATGACATAACTGTCTTTAATAAATGACAGCTGTGTTGTATAGTGCAAGTACTAAGTAATAAATGACACAGATGTCTTTAATAAATGACAGCTGTGTCATATAGTGCAAGCAGAAAATACTGTATGACATTGCTGTCACTTATTAAAGACAGTTGTGTCAACTCGTATAGTGTAAGTACTAAGTACTATATGACACAGCTGTCAATTATTAAAGACAGCTGTGTCATATAGTGCAAGTACTAAGTTACTATATGACACAACTGTCTTTAATAAATTACAACTGTATCGTATAGTGCAAGTCCTAAGAACAATGCAACACAGCTGTCATTTATTAAAGACAACTGTGTCATATAGTGCAAGTAATAAGTACTATATGACACAGCTGTAATTTATTAAAGACATCCATTTCATACAGTGCAAGTACTAAGTACTATATGACACGGATGTTATTTATTAAAGGCAACTGTGTCATATAGTGTAAGTACTAAGTACTATACGAAACAGCTGTCATTTATTAATGACAGCAATGTCGTATAGGATAAGTACTAAGTACTATGTAACGCAGTTGTCTTTATTAAACAAAAGTTGTGTCACATAGTGCAAGCACTAAGTTATTTATGACACAACTGTCTTTAATAAATGACAGCTGTGTTGTATAGTACTTAGTACTTGCACTATATAATACAGCTGTTGTTTATTAAAGATAGCTGTGTCATATAGTGCAAGAACTAAGTACTATATGAATCACCTGTCTTTAATAAACGACAGCTCTGTCATTTAGTGCAAGTACTAAGAAATGTATAAGACAGCTGTCATTTATTAAAGACAACTGTGTCATATAGTGCAAGTATTAAGTACTATACAACACAGCAGTCATTTATGTAAACAGTCCCAAAGGCCTTGCACTCTATCAGACATGTGGACCACCGAAAGGTTCAGTAAATAAAGTAAGACTTATTCCATCCACAGCACAACAGTGGGCACAGGCTGTTGTGCTGTGGATGGAATAGACCTTACTTTATTTACAGAAACTTTCAGTGGTCCGCATCTCTGTTATAGTGCAAGGCTTTTGGGACTGTTTGCATGTTTGGGCTGGCTGCCCATATCTGCACCACCTTCTGTGTTGTTCACAGCATATTCCCTTTTGGTATAGTTTATGAAAGACAGCTATGTTGTTTAGTGCAAGTACCAAGTACTATACGACACAGCTGTCTTTAATAAATGACAGCTTCATCATATAATGCAAGTACTAAGCACTGTATGACACAGCTGTAGTTAATTAAAGACAACTGTGTTGTAATATATGGATCATCAAAATAATAGTACTGAAAATTATTAAAAAAAATCCTTGTAATTCATACCACAGAACACTTCACTCCCAATAATAGCACACTTCACTGCCTGTAATACTATCATTGTAAGAAACAATTGTATTATCACCAAAATGCCACAGTGCATGTGCAACTCTGCCTGGCAAGAAACCCAGTTGCCATGGAGTCACATCCCTTCCTGCATACCCATAGTGATGGCGTGCATCCTCATTGGTAGCTTTTCTGTGAGATCCGGCTGAACAAGCTAAAAAACATGGCGGCGGTTTCCTCTCGCTTAGCGAGAAAACTTAGTGAACTTCGTCTTTAAATTTGTTTTTTAAAACAAACAGTTAAATAGACTATTTGGCTGATCCTACATTCACAGAATGATGGAAAAAAAGTAAAGGTAGGACTGCCTAATAAATAGAAACAAACATGTTTTCAAAATGAGTAAGACAGATTCTTCAGTGCTACCTGCGGCTGAGAGACAGCATGTCTTTAGTGTGGCATACGGCCAACCCATTTCATGCAATGCCATCCATATACTACAAAAAATAACAGATAAATGATTATGTATTACAAGGCAGTCAGACCATCCCGAGGTCTGGGGGACTTTGGCAACCTCTCGAGCTTCGCTCTTGAGATTCCAAGTTGCCCAAACCTCTCGATGGTCTAACTGCCTTGTAATACATAATCATCTATCTATTATTCTATTTATATAGTGCAAGTTCTAAGTACTATATGACACAGCTGTCATTTATGGAAGACAGCTATCTCATATAGTGCAAGTACTAAATTCTATACTACACAGTTGTCTTTAATAAATGATAGCTGTGTTGTACAGTGCATGTATTAAGTACTATAGGACACAGCTGTCTTTAATAAATGACAGCTGTGTTATATAGTACTTAATACTTGCACTATATGACACAGTTGTCATTTATTAAAGACAACTGTGCCCTATAGTACTTAGTTCTTGCACTATACGACACAGCTGCCATGTATTAGAGACAGCAATGTAGTATAGTGCAAGTACTAAGTAATATACAACACAGTTGTCTTTAATAAATGACAGGTGTGCAGAAGAGTGCAAGTAGTAAGTATTATATGACACAAATTGTAAAAACCAAAAACAAGGTGCTGCATCAGCATGTGGTCTAAAAGCAAAACAAAATGGTTATATTAATTGCACGCTGAAAATAGAAAATAGAGTTAAAAATCTATGTTTTGACCTTAGGTCTTCTTCAGGAAATATCTAAAAAAAAAAAAAAAAAAAAGCATATTCCCTTTTGGTATAGTTTATGAAAGACAGCTATGTCGTTTAGTGCAAGTACCAAGTACTATATGACACAGCTGTCTTTAATAAATGGCAGCTCCGTCATATAATGCAAGTACTAAGCACTGTATGACACAGCTGTAGTTTATTAAAGACAACTGTGTTGTAATATATGGATCATCAAAATAATAGTACTGAAAATGATTAAAAAAAAATCCACACTAACTTGTTTTATTTTCTCTTTTAGATATTTCCTGAAGAAGACCTAAGGTCGAAGCATAGATTTTTAACTCTATTTTCAGCGTGCAATTAATATAACCATTTTGTTTTACTTATATGACACAGCTGTCTTTAATAAATGACAGCTGTGTCATATATTACTTGGTACTTGCACTAAACAACACAGTTGTCTTTAATAAATGACAACTGTGTTGTGTAGTACTTAATACTTGCACTATACGACACAGCTGACATTTATTAAAGAGAGCTCTGCCATATAGTATTTAGTAGTTGTACTATATGACACAGCTGTTGTTTAGTAAAGACAGCTATGTTGTATAGTACAACTACTAATTACTAAATAACACAGTTGTCTTTAATAAATAACAGCTCTGCCGTAGAGTGCAAGTATTAAGTACTATACAATATAGTTGTCTCTAATAAATGACAACTGTGTTGAATAGTACTTTGTACTTGCACTGTATTACACAATTTTCATTTATTAAACACAGCTGTGTTATATAGTGCACGTACTAAGTACTGTAGAACCCAACTGTCTTTAGTAAATTACATCTGTGTCAAATAGTGTAAGTACAAGGTACTATGCGACACGCCTGCAGGCTCACACTGTTAATAAACAACAGCTGTGTCATATAGTACTATTCAACACAGCTGTTGTTTATTAAAGACAATTGTATCAAATAGCGCAAGTTCTAAGTACTACATGACACCGCTGTCATTTATTGAAGACAGCTATGTCATATAGTGCGAGTACTAAATACTATACAACACAGTTGTCTTTTATAAATGACAGCAGTGTCGTACAGTGCAAGAATTAAGTACTATATGACACAGCTCTCTGTAATAAACAACAGCTACATTGTATAGTACTTAGTACCTGCACTATAAGACACAGTTGTCCTTTATTAAAGACAACTATTTCCTATAGTACTTAGTTGTTGCACTCTATGACACAGCTCTCTCGTTTATTAAAGCCAGCTATGTAGTATAGTGTAAGTACTAAGTAGTATACAACACAGTTGTCATTAATAAATGACAGGTGTGCCATAGAGTGCAAGTATTAAGTACTATGCGGCACAGCTGTATTTAATAAATGGCAGCTGTGTCATATAGTACTTAGTACTTGCACTAAATGACACAGCTGTCTTTAATAAATGACAGCTGTGTTATACTGTATATTACTTAGTAATTGCACTAAATGACACAGTTGACATTTATTGAAGAGAGCTGTGTCCTATAGTACTTAGTAGTTGCACTATACAACACAGCTGTTGTTTATTAAAGACAGCTATGCTGTATAGTACAAGTACTAAGTACTATACAACACAGTTTTCTTTAATAAACGTCAGCTGTGCTGTAGAGAGAAAGTATTAATTACTATACAACACAGCTGTCTTTAATAAATGACAGCTGTGTCGTATAGTACTTTGTACTTACACTGTATGACACAATTTTCATTTATTGACAACTCTGTCATATATTGCAAGTTCTAAGTACTATATGATACAGCTGTTGTTTGTTAAAGACAACTCTGTCATATAGTGTAAGTACTAAGTACTACACAACAGAGCTGTCATTTATTAATGTTAGCTATGTTGTATAGTGCAAGTACTAAGTACTATACAACACAGTTGTCTTTATTAAATGACAGCTGATCATATATTGCAAGTATTAAGTTCTATACCACACAACTGTCTTTTTGTAAATAATAGCTGTGTTGTATAGTACTTCATACTTGCACTATACGACACAGCAGTCTTTAATAAATGACTGCTGTTTTGTATAGTGCACGTACTAAGTACTATATGACACATCTGTCTTTAATAAATATCAACTGTATCATATAGTGCAAGTATTAAGTACTATATGATACAGCTGTCATTTATTGCATTCATTCATTTATGGCAAGGGTGATGCTAGGGCACTCCTCACCAGGGAATTCAAAGAGTGGTTGAAAAACTGGTGTGGAGCTCAGGGTTTTGGCTTCATTTGGGACTGGGGACCCACCTGGAGGGATGTAGACCTATACTGGTGCGATGGTCTGCATCTGTCTGGGGGGGAACCAGAATCCTAGGTGAGAGGTTTAAATGCTTCATTGGCAAGCATTTAAACTAGCCAAGGGGGAGGCACTGAAAAGGAGCAGGGAAATCCTAGCATCCCCCACAAAACATGGTAATTAGTGAGGTAAACACCAAGGTAGAGAAGTTATTAGGGAGCAGAACAGAGGTAAATGTAAAAAAAGGCAAAGGCAGTAAGGACAGGAATGGAGCTAAAAGGGGTAAGGCTATCAAAAAGTGGAGGGCGATGAGTACCAATGCCCATAGTCTGTGTAACAAGCTCCCTGAGCTAGTGGCCTTGATGGAAGAGGGTTGCCTGGATATTGTGGCAGTCACAGAAACATGGTACACAGAGAACCATGACTGGGATATCAACATACCAGGATACACAATCTACAGGAGAGACAGGGAGGGTAAAAGAGGAGGAGGAGGAGTAGCTCTCTATGTAAAGGAAGGGATCAAAGCAACAGAACTAAAGAGTAAACAGGGAGCAAATGAGGCACTCTGGGTCACCCTGGAGACAGGAAATGGCACCACAATCTGCATGTGGGTTGTATACAGACCCCCATCTCAGAGGGAGGGAATGGACAAGGAAATGATAGAAGACTTCATTAGAATGGCAGAAAAAGGGGAGATATTGTTGATGGGGTACCTGAATATGCCAGATGTTAACTGGAGCACCTTTGCTGCAGGCACATCCAAGAGCAGGGTCATTCTTGATGCTCTACAGGGGGCATGCCTCAGACAGCTAGTATTGGAACCCACTTGGGAGGGAGCAATCTTAGACCTGGTACTCTCAAATGGGGACGGAGAAAGAATCTCAGATTTAGAAGTGGGTAGCCATCTGGGAACAAGCGACCACCAAACAGTGTGGTTCACGATAAACACAGCCCTACATCAAGCCACTTACAAAAGCAAGAGTATTGGACTTTAGGAGGGCTGACTTTGGGAAAATGATAGAGTGCCTCAGAAAAGCACTAGCAAACAGGCAAGAAGGAGGGGTGGAGGAACAATGGGGAGTAATCAAAACAGCCATCACAGAGGCAACAAGCCTTTGTGTAAAGCAAATCAATAGAACACAATGAAGGAAAAAAATGATATGGTTCTCAAAAGAGGTGGCAGAGAAGGTTAAGGAGAAAACGATAGCATTCAGAAAATATAAAGTAACACAGAAGGAGCAGGACAGAGAACTTTATCAGTTAAAGCAGAAAGAGGCTGGGAAGGCAGTCATAATAGCAAAGGCCCAAACCGAGGAAAGGATAGCCAATTCTGTTAAGAAGGGGGATAAGACCTTTTATAGGTGCATTAGGGAGTGAAGAAAGACCAAAGGAGGGATACTGAGGCTTAATAAAGGGGAGGGAATGTGGGTAGAGGGTGACAGTGAAAAAGCAGGATACTGAATGAATATTTCTGCTCAGTTTTCACAAAGGAAGAGAGAGGAAGGTACCTAAACCAAACAAGAGAAACACTCTGAAGACGGGGTCTATACCAGTCCATTTATAGAAGAAAGGGTTCTGAAAGAACTAATAAAATTGAAGGTGGACAAAGCAATGGGGCCTGATGGATTCACTCAAGAATCTAAAAGAACTAAGGGCAGAACTAGTGACACCACTGACTACTTCTTTAACAAATCATGGGAGGATGGGGTGGTACCTGAGGACTGGAGGAGGGCAGATGTGATTCCTCTTCACAAAAGTGGAGCAGGACAGAAGCAGGAAACTACAGACCAGTTAGTTTGACCTCAGTGGTAGGGAAAATGATGGTATCACTTCTGAAGGAAAGAATTGTTGAGTACCTAGAGGCCAATGGGGCACAGGACCCAAGGCAGCATGGATTCACAATGGGAAGGTCATGTCAAATGAATCTAATAGATTTCTTTGACTGGGTGACCAAAGTAGTAGACCAGGGAGGGGCTGTGGACATGGCCTTCCTAGATTTTAGCAAGGCATTTGATACAGTCCCACACAAAAGATTAATGCACAAGTTAGCCAGCCTTGGAGTGGGTCCCAAGGTGGTAGCCTGGATAAAAAATTGACTACACAACAGGATGCAAAGTGTAGTAGTAAATGGAGTACACAGTGAAGAAAGGAGGGTTACTAGCAGGGTACCGCAGGGTTCAGTACTGGGACCGGTCCTTTTTAATGTCTTTATAAGTGACATTACAGAGGAACTGGAAGGAAAAGTATGTCTCTTTGCAGATGACACAAAGATCTGCAACAGGGTTGATACACAAGATGGAATGGAAAGGATGAGAAGGGACTTGGCAAGGTTGGAGGAATGGTCAAATGTATGGCAGCTCAGATTCAATGCAAAGAAGTGCAAGGTAATGCACATGGGAAACAAAAACCCAGGGGAAGCATACACAATGGGGGGTGAGATACTGACGACAGTAAAAATGGAAAGGGACCTGGGAGAAATTATATCACATGACCTAAAGGTGGGCAAGCAATGTGAGAAAGCAGTAAGGAGGGCTGGGGGAATACTGGGATGCATAGGAAGAGGCATCAATAGTAGAAAACAGGAAGTTGTTATCCCTCTGTACAGACAGTTGGTGAGACCCCATCTGGAGTACTGTGTGCAGTTCTGGAGACCCCATCTCCAAGAACATAGACAGAATGGAGGCTGTCCAGAGGAGGGCAACTAAAATGGTGCAGGTTCTGCACCAGAAGACATCAGAAGAAAGACTAAAGGAGCTTAATATTATACCCTTGAGGAAAGAAGGAGAGGGCACATGATAGAAACTTTCTGGCACCTCAAGGAATCAACAAAGTCCAAGAGGGTAGCATCTTTCAGAAAAAGAGATGTGCAAGAACAAGCGGGCACAATTTGAAGATAGAGGGGGGACGGCTCAGAGGTAATGTGAGGAAGTATTTTTTCACAGAGAGGGTTGTGGATGCATGGAACAGCCTCCTTGAGGAGGTCATGGAGTCAACAACAGTGGTGTAATTCAAGAATGCATGGGACAGACATAAGGCAGTCCTAGTGGGGGGTAGGAGGAAGTAAGCTGTTGGTTAACTAGGATCTGCAGCTTATCTGTTAGGTAGGAAAATGGGCAGACTAGGTGGGCCAAATGGTCCTTATCTGCCATCAAATTCTATGTTTTTATGTTTCTATTAAAGACAGCCTTGTGTTATTGTGCAAGTAGTAAGTTTTATAGAACACAGTTGTCTTTAATAAATGACAGGTGTGTTGTATATTACTTAGTATTTGTACTATAGGACACAGCTGTTTTTAATAAATGACTGCGGTGTTGTCTAGTACAAGTACTAAGTACTATATAACACAGCTGTCATTTATTAAAGACTGCCGTGTCATATAGTGCATGTACTAAGTACTATACAACACAGCTGTCTTTAGTAAATGACAGCTGTGTCATATGGTGCAAGTACTAAGCACTATGAGACACACCTGTCTTTAATAAATGACAACTGTATCACACAGTGCAAGTACTAAGTACTATATCACACAGCTGTTGTTTATTAAAGACAACTGTGTCACACAGTGCAAGTACTATGGTACTATATGACACAGCTGTCATTTATTTAAAAAAGCTGTATCGTATAGTGCAAGTACTAATTACTAAACAATATAGTTGTCTTTAATAAATGACAGCTGTGTCATATAGTACTTATTTGCACTACAGGACACAGCTGCCTTTAATAAATGAGTGCTGTGTTCTATAGTCAAGTACGAAGTACTATACAACACAACTGTCATTTATTAAAGACAGATGTGTGGTATAGTGCAAGTACTAAGTACTATACAACACAGCTGTCTTTAATAAATGACAGCTCTGTCATATAGTGCTTGTATTAATTACTATACGACACAGCTGTCGATTATGAAACAGTACCAAAAGCCTTGCACTCAAACAGAGATGTGGACCATTGAAAGTTTCAGTAAATAGAGTAAGTTTTTATTCCATCCACATCACAACAGCGGGTGCACACTGTTGTGCTGTGGATGGAATAAACCTTACTATATTTTCTGAGACTTTCAGTGATCCACATCTCTTTCATGGTGTAAGGCATTTGGGAATGTTTGTACATTTGGGCTGTCTGCCCATACCTGCACTGCCTCCTGTGTTGTTCACAGCATATTCCCTTTTGTTGTCATTTATGAAAGACAGCTATGTCATATAGTGCAAGTACTAAGTACTATTCACACAGCTGTCTTTAATAAATTACAGCTGTGTTGCATAATGTTAGTATTAAGTACTATACGACACAGCTGTCTTGAAGAAATGACAGCTCTGTCGTATAGTGCAAATATATGCAGCAGCTGTTTATTAAAGACAACTGTGTCATATAGCAGAAGTTCTAAGTACTATACAACATAGCTGTCATTTATTAAAGACAGCTACAGTATGTTATATAGTGCAAGTACTGTATACTGTTCAAGACAGTTGTTTTTTTATAAATGACAGCTGTGTCGAACAGTGCAAGTACTAAGTAGTATATGACACAGCTATTGTTTATTAAGGACAACTGTGTAATACAGTGGAAGTACTAAGCAGTATACAATACACCTGTCATTTTTTAATGACAGCTATGTTGTATAGTACAATTACTAAGTACTATATAACACAGTTGTCTTTATTTATTAAATGAAAAATGTGTCGCATAGTGCAAGAACTAAGTTATATAGACACAACTGTCTTTAATAAATGACAGCTGTGTTGCAAAGTACTTAATTGCACTATATGACACAGCTGTTTTTAGTAAACGACTGCTGTGTTGTATAGTACAAGTACTAAGTACTATATAACACAGCTGTCATTTATTAAAGACTGCCGTGTCATATAGTGCATGTACTAAGTACTATGCAACACAGCTGTCATTTATTAAAGACAGCTGGGTTGTAAAGTGCAAGTATTAAGTACTATATGCCACACATGTCTAATAAATGACACCCCTGCCATATACTGCAATTACTAAATACTATATGACACAGCAGTCATTTATTAAAGACAGCCATGTTGTATAGTGCAAGTACTAAGTACCATGCAACACAATTGTCTTTAATGAATGATAGGTGTGTCATATAGTACTTACTCTTTGTACTATTGGACACAGCTGCCATTGATAAATGACTGCTGTGTTGTATAGTGCAAGTACTAAGTACTATACAACACAGCTGTCATTTATTAAAGACAGCTGCGTCATATAATACAAGTACTAAGTACAATACGACACAGCTGTCTTTAACAAATGACAACTCTGTTGAATAGTACAAGTACTAGGAAATATATGACACATCTGTCATTTATTAAAGGCAATTGTATCATATAGTACAAGTACTTAGTACTATACAACACAGCTGTCATTTATGTAAACAGTCCCAAAAGCCTTGCACTCTAACAGACATGTGGACCACCGAAAGTTTTGGTAACTAAAGTAAAGTTTATTCTATCCACAGCAGAGCAGCAAGTGCCTGCTGTTGTGCTGTGGATGGAATACATCTTACTTTATTTACTGAAACTTTCAGTGGTCCGCATCTCCATTAGAGTGCAAGGCTTTTGGGTCTGTTTGTACATTTGGGCTGGCTGCCCCTACCTGCACCTCCTCCTGTGTTTTTCACAGAATATTCCCTTTTGTTATAGTTTATGAAAGGCAGCTATGTTGTATAGTGGTAGTACTAAGTACTATACAACACAGCTGTCTTTAATGAATGAGAGCTCTGTCATATAGTGTAAGTTCTAAGTACTGTATGACACAGCTGTAGTTTATTAAAGATAACTGTGTCACATAGTGCAAGTTCTAAGTACCATACGACACAGTTGTCATTTATTGAAGACAGCTTTGTCATATAGTGCAAGTATTAACTACTATACAGCACAGTTGTCTTTTATAAATGACAACTGTGTCATACAGCATCAGTATTAAGTACTACAGGACATA
Source organism: Neoceratodus forsteri (assembly GCA_016271365.2). Classification (NCBI taxonomy): domain Eukaryota; kingdom Metazoa; phylum Chordata; order Ceratodontiformes; family Ceratodontidae; genus Neoceratodus; species Neoceratodus forsteri. Next base: position 1,189,267,316 of record CM057450.1, on the reverse strand, counting down.
GCTGTCTTTAATAAACCACAGCTGTGTTGTATAGTACTTAGCAATTGCACTATACGACACAGTTGTCATTTATTAAAGCAACTGTGTCCCATAGTACTTATTTGTTGCATTATACGACACAGCTGTCATTTGTTAAAGACAGCTATGTAGTATATTGCAAGTACTAAGTACTATACAACACAATTAACTTTAGTAAACGACAGCTGTGCCCACAGAGTGCAAGCATTAACTACTATAAGACATAGCTGTAGTTAATAAATGACAGCTGTGTCATATAGTACTTAGTACTTGCACTAAATGACACAGTTGTCTTTAATAAATGACAGCTGTGTTGTATAGTACTTAGTACTTGCACTGTACAACACAGTTGACATTTATTAAAGAGAGCTGTGTGCTATAGTAGTTAGTAGTTGCTCTATATGACACAGCTGTTGTTTATTAAAGACAACTATGTTGTATAGTAAAAGTATTAAGTACTATACAACATAGTTGTCTTTAAAAAGCAACAGCTGTGCTGTAGAGTGCAGCTATTAAGTACAATACTACACAGCTATCTTTAATAAGTGACTGCAGTGTTGTATAGTACTTTGCACTTGCACTGTATGACACAATTTTCATTTATTAAACACAGCTGTGTTGTATCATGCATGTGCTAAGTACTGTACAACAAAGCTGTCTTTAGCAAATGACAGCTGTGTCATATGGTGCAAGTACTAAGTACCTGCGATGCACATGTATTTAACAAACAACTGTGCCATATATTGCAAGTTCTAAGTAGTATATGACACAGCTGTTGTTTGTTAAAGACAACTGTGATATACAGTGCAAGTACTTAAGCACTGTACAACACAGCTGTCATTTATTAATGTTAGCTATGTCATATAGTGCAAGCACTAAGTACTATACAACACAGTTCAGGGTTTTAAATAATTGATTAGCAGTTTTTTTCCTTAGGACAATACTAATTGTTCAGAAAGTATTTATATAGGTTTTCTAGAAGTGTTATGTTTGTTAAACACAGTGAGGCAGGTGCTATGCATTTTCACATTGTTTTAGCACTTTTATGAGCAAAAAGCTAATCAATTTTTAGAGTTAAATAAAACCCTGCAGTTGTCTTTATTAAATAACAGCTGTGTCATATAGTGCAAGTAATAAGTTATATATGACACAACTGTCTTTTTGTAAATAAAAGCTGTGTCATATGGTACTTCATATTGCACTATACAACACAGCAATCTTTAATAAATGACCGCTGTGTTGTATAGTGCAAGTACTAAGTACTATATGACACAGCTGTCATGTATTAAAGACAGTTGTGTCGTATAGTGCAAGTACTAAATACTACATGACACATCTATCTTTAATAAACGACAGCTCTGGTTAGCATTACTTGGTGCCAGGGCAGTGCCCACAGCTGTACCACATGCTTGTTGATAAAAACTTCCTTCGAATTCAAAGACATTGTTTTTCAGAATAAACTGTAATGCTTCCAAAATAAACTTCACTGGGACTCCTAAATCCTGAGATTTATCTTTGAGAAAAAAGTCCACTGCTGCCAATCCTTGTTCGTGGTTACTGGAAGTGTAGAGAGATTCTACATCAATCCCCAACCATTTATAATCTTTGTTCCATTTTTACCTCATTTAATTTTTCTAACAGGTCAGTGGTATCTTTTATATGGGAGTTTAATATGGTCCCATCAAACTGCAGAAAGAAATCTATGAATTTCCCTAAATTCTGTGTTAAGGACCCCACCCCTGATACAATAGGATGGCCAGGTTGTCTGTCTCTATGTTTATGAATTTTCGGTAATATATAAAATCCAGGAGTGGTTGGAAATTCTTCCCATATAAAGCCATATTCTGCCTCTGTGATACTACCATTTCTTACAGCCTCAGAGAGAAGTGAAGACTATTCTTTTTTCTGTTGTGTTATTGGATTGCTCGATAACCAAGTGTAATGCATCTCCTTTTCTAGGAGGTCTCTCACAATCTCTCTGTAATGATCTATGATTAGAATTACAATATTGTCGCCCTTGTCTGACAGCTTAATAACAATACTTTTATCTTGTGATAACTCTGTGAGTGCAGTTCTCTCCTATTTTGTTATATTAGAATCCAAAATGTTGATTTGTGTCTTAATAAATTCTCTTACCTGTTTAATCACAGTTCTTTCATATGTGTCTATCATTGTGTTATGTATGTAGGGGAAAATGTAGATTTAGGCTTAAATAATTTCTTCCTAGCAATTTTCAAATTAGAACTAGCCCCTAAAATATCATAACCTCTTTTTGTGTTTATAGCTAATTCCTCCCCATGCATGTTACCTTCCATATACAGTTCTTCTAGAGCTAAACAATTGCTAAAGCCAATACTCTCCATCTCGGAACTAACCATTCCATGTTGTGTACTTTCAATAACTGGATTAAGCGATTCAGATCCTTCAATGTTTGTAGAAGTTTCGATGTTACTGGTATGTCCCTCAATCTCTTGCAAGATCAGATTAATGTCCTCCAATGATGTGTCTGTAGTGAGACCTATATTTACTAAATGAAGGTCAGGTGTGCCACAGTTATTTTCTCCAGAAAAATGTATTTTCAAATGAAGCTTCCTAAAAAATTCTCGAAGGTCCAAAGTTACTGAATATTTGTTAATTTGAGGTGAAGGAATAAAGCTTAATCCTTTCCTTAATATTCTTTCTTGGTCTATGGAGAGGTTAATATGAGAGAGATTCAGTACCTGTAAATCTGATTTTTCTTGCAATCTCTCAAGAATCTCTCTGCTCCTGTTTGCTTGTCTGCCCCCTCTGCAGCCTCTCCTTGTTTTTCTTTTCCTTTTTCCTTGTCCTTTGTAAGAATAACTTGATCACATATTCTCATTAGCACCTGATGCTGCTTTATGTTGACTTTGTCTGATATTATCCTGTCTTTGAAATCTCACCTTAGATCTCCCACAACTTACGGAGTGAGGTTTACTCCATTTCAGTATATCACCTCTGCCATAGTCATTTTTATCTCTTTGTAATTTTGTGCTCTTTCTTTATATCACTTCTTGTTCATAATTCCAACTCTTTTTCTTAAGTTGTTCATTAAAGTCAAAATATTCTTCAGAGGCCTTTAATTTAATAGTAATTTCTTTAGCTTTGTTAGGTTCAGTGGTCAACTCTTCGAATTTGCTCAAATCATCACATAGTAACAGCTCTATAAAAATTTTGGAGCATTCACAAGCAGCTTTAATCCATTCATCCTTAAACTGGAAATTATCCAAGCTGCAAGAAGGTGTAATATTAATACATAACCCTCTCGGGGTCTGACCACGATCTATATATTCGTCCAAAGTGCTTATATTATAGGACAATTCCAATTCTTTTATGAGCAATCTCTCTCAATTAATGAAAGCCTCTTTGATATCTTTATTTGTCCCCAATATCAGAACTTGTAATGTAGTTTAACTTACTGAGCAGTCTTCTATGACGGGTTCCAAAGTATCAGGATTAGTTTCTTCCCAGTTGTAATCAACGGTATCGGAACTTGATGACGCTGTTGCTGTGTCTGAATTAGACATAATCAGTAAGCACAAGTCCCAAAACTATTCAACAATGCTTGTGATTACAAAAAACATCCTGCTCACAATTACGATATTCCAAATGACCTCCACCGACCCCTCGGTGAATGTGAGCTGCAGTGGAAATAGCACCTTGTATGCAAACACACCAGAACTCCACCATGCTAAAACATTACGGTCATATGCAAGCACCACAAAGGAGGTGGCTAACCCCCACAAAAAGGCAAAGTCCAACAGTGAGTTGTGCGCAAGGAATACAAGAACGCAGTGTTGCTGGTTAGCAAATTTTTACTGCAAAATGAATACAAAAAGACACATAGAGCAGGAGTGTAATGAATGGCTATCTCTAGCACCTCGACTACCAGAGTCTTCAAGGGGGTGAAGCCTCACAGGTGAAATACTACCTGATATACCAATTAGTGCTTACGTCATATTATTAACATCAATGCTAGCTTTCACAGCAAGTCCATTTGTAATATAAGAAATTAGCTCACACAATTACTATGTGGTTATGCTCTAAATCTTAATAAAAATATTTTAGATATGACAAAAGCTATTTGCAAAATAAAAATTAAACAACCTGAACCCTAATTTATACCATTACTAAAGAATATGTATATACAAATGTGCACGTCTGAACAACTTAAGTCAAAGTTTCAGTCTATATTAATCCTTATTTTTTCAACATGAGGCATTGGTTTTGTTTTATTGCTGATGTACTTTGCATCTGGGATGGTAATATAAAAGATGTAGGATTCTTTATGACATGGCTCAAGAATAATAATCTGAATCTGAAATTTACCCATCAGTTAGACAGTAGCAAACTTAACTTTTTAGATTTAGAGCTGTTCATCAATACTGATGCAAATGGAGAGTTTAGGGTTAACACAAAAACCTATAGAAAATCCAGTCACCAACTTCGTGTTACATTTTGCAAGCACTCATCCCCCGAATTTAAATAAATCTATCCCATACAGCCAACTTCTAAGACTAAGGAGAAACTGCAGTCAGATGAATGACTTTAACTCCCAGACATAGGAATTAATGGAAAGATTTGAACAGAGGGGCTACAACAGAGATATTTTGTTGAAATCCAAAGAAAAAGTGGTTCTGTTCCCCCAGAAGTTCTCTCTTTAAACAATCTACAAAAAATAATTCTAAAAATGTAAATTGTACATTTGTAACTGAATACAATCATATTGCAGGACAGATTGGAAATATTATATATAAGAACTGGCCCATTCTAACCAGTGACAAAAGTGTAGGATTAGAGGTGGGACCAAATCCAAGAGTCACATTTCGCAGGGGCAAAAATATTAAAGATAGACTAGTCCACACGCATCTGAGAAATGAACAAGTGTATTTTTCTGACACCATTCAGACCTTGCTCCCCTAAAGCACAAAAGGGTTTCACAAGTGCAGAAGATGCAATATCTGTAAGTTTGATTTAGAGAGGAATAGTTTTATGCATCCAGGCAGATCAGAAGCAACTGTAGAGATATGGGAGCTTATTACATGTGACACTACACATGTAGTATATGCACTCTGGTGTGACTGTGATCTTGTTTATATAGGAAAGACATTGAGACCCCTGAAACAGTGGATACAGGAACATGTAAGATCTATTGTAAATGCTAGGAATGACACTCCTGTAGGTACTCATTTTTTTAACCACCATGACTCTAAACCAGATTGTCTGAAATTTCAAGGCCTTGACAGTGCATTGCTTGACTCATGGGGTGGTGATAGAGCAAAAATGGCAACTACAAAAGAGAGTATGTGGATATTCAAACTGGATACAGTCAAGCCTAAAGGCTTAAATAACAACAGGAACATTAAGCCTTTCCTGCACAAAAGGAGATGTTGATTGCTTTTGACTAAGCCTGTCTTTGAAGTAAAGAAATTAATGATAGACTAAGTAACTTTTTCTGAATTTATACAGAAGTTGTATTTTACCACATGTGTTTAATGATATAAATTTGTTTCTCTCTTTTTTCTCCCAGGTGTCACCAACCCATCCTGCCTGGGCTCCTACCTACCCGGTTGGCATTTGCCTCAATGGAGTTTGGCAGTCTAACTGCTTGATAGTCCCAGGACTGTGTATACTTTAGGATGTGGTAGAGTGACTCTTCACTCTTGTATTTTCTATCTGTGTTAGGTTGCTCTTTAGATTTACTTTAATCAAAACATTTTTAGCCTGCTTCTTGGAAAAGAACATTTGATATACATATTTTTTTGTTCTTTATATTCATATAAATAATTAGAGCACCATATTACTGGATAAATCCTGATAATAATAGGGCTTTTGTGGTTTACAACGCAGACTTCTGAAACATAGACTGAAACTTTGACTTATGTTTTTCAGACTTGAACATTTGTATATACATATTCTTTAGTAATGGTATAAAATAGGGTTAAGGATATTTAATTTTGATTTTGCAAATAGCTTTTGTCATATCTAAAATGTTTTTATTAAGATTTACAGCATAACCACATAGTAATTGTGTGAGCTAATTTCTTGTATTACAAATGAACTTGCTGTGAAAGCTAGCATTGATGTTAATAATATGACATAAGCACTAATTGGTATATCAGGTAGTGTTTCACCTGTGTGGCTTCACACCCTTGAAGACTCTGGTAGTCAAGGCGCTAGGGGTAGCCATTCATTACATTCCTGCTCTATGTGTCTTTTTGTATTCACTTTTGCAGTAAAAATTTGCTAACCAGTAACACTGCATTCTTGTATTCCTTGCACACTACTCACTGTTGGACAAGTACTATACAACACAGCTGTTGTTTATTAAAGACAACTGCATCATATAGCACATGTTCTAAGAGCTATACAACACAGCTGTCATTTATTAAAGACAGCTATATCGTATAGTACAAGTACTAAATACTATACAACAAAGTTGTCTTTTATAAACAACAGCTGTGTCACATAGTGCAAGTACTAAGTACGATACAGACACAGCTGTCATTTATTAAATACAACCTTGTCATTTAGTGCAAGTACTAATTACTGTACATCACACTTGTTTTTAATAAATGAGAGCTGTGTCATATAGTACTTCATATTTGCACTGTAGGACATAGGTGTCTTTAATGAACAACTGCTGTGTTGTATAGTGCAAGTACTAAGTACTATACAACACAGCTGTAATTTATTAAAGACAGCCAGGTCATATAGTGCAACTACTAAGTACTATTCAGCACAGCTGTCTTTAGTAAATGACAGCTGTGTGATATGGGTGCAAGTACAAAGTACTATGCGACACACCAGTCTTTTAATAAACAACTGTGCCATATAGTGCAAGTACTAAGTACTATACGACACAGATGTTATTAAAGACAACTGCATCATATTTTGCAAGTACTACATACTATACGACACAGCAGTCATTTATTAATGACAACTATGTTGTATAGTGCAAGTACTAAGTACTATACAACACAGTCGTCTTTATTAAATGACAGCTGTGTCGTATAGTGCAAGTACTAATTTCTATACAACACGACTGTAATAAATTATAGATCTGTTGTATAGTACTTAGTACTTGCACTATTTGACACTGTTGTCTTTAATAAATGACTGCTGTGTTGTATAGTGCAAGTATTAAGTGCTATACAACTGTCATTTCTTAACGAGAGCTGTGCTGTATAGTGCAAGTAGTAAGTACTATATGACACATCTGTCTTTAATAAACAACAGCTGTGTCATATAGTGCATGTACTAAGTGCTATATGACACTGCTGTCATTTATTAAAGACAGCCATGTCTTATAGTGCAGTACTAAGTACTGTACAATGCAGTTGTCTTTAATAAATGACAGCTGTGTTGTATAATACTATTTGCACTATAGGACACAGCTGTGTTTAATAAATGACTGCTGTGTTGTATAGTGCAAGGACTAAGTACTATATGACACAGCTATCTTTAATAAATGACAGCTCTGTCATATAGTGAAAGTACTATATGACACAGCTGTCATTTTTTAAAGTCAACTGTGTCATATAGTGCAAGTTCAAAGTACTATAGAACACAGCTGTCTTTTATGAAACAGTCCCAAAAGCCTTGCACTTGAACAGAAAGGCAGGCCACCGAAAGTTTCAATAAATAAAGTAAGGTTTATATCATCCAGCACAACAGCAGGTGCCCACTGTTGTGCTGTGGCTGGAATAAACCTTACTTTATTTACTGAAAGTTTCAGTGGTCCACATCTCTGTTACAGTGCAAGACTTTTGGGACTGTTTGTTCATTTGTGCTTGCTGCCAATACCTGCACCGCCTCCTGTGTTGTTCACAGCATATTCCATTTTGGTGTAGTTTATAAAAGACAGCTATGCTGTATATTGCAAGTACTAAGTAGTATACAACACAGTTGTCTTTAATAATTTACAGCTATTTTGTATAGTGCAAGTATTAAGTACTATACGACACAGCTGTCTAAAAAAATGACAGCTCTGTCGTATTGTGCAAGTACTAAGTATTATATGACACAGTTGTTATTTATTAAAGACAACTGTGTCATATAGCACAAGTACTAAGTACTGTATGACACAGCTGTCATTTATTGAACACAGCTATGTCAAACAGTGCAATTACTAAACACTATACAACATAATTGTCTGTTATAAATGGCAGGTGTGTCGTACAGCACAAGTACTAAGTACTATATGACACATCTGTCTTTCATAAATAAAAGCTGTGTTGTATAGTACTTAGTACTTGCAATATTCAACACAGTTGTCTTTAATAAACAACAGCTGTGTTGTATAGTACTTAGTGCTTACACTATGCAATACAGTTGTCAATTGTTAAAGACACGGGTGTCATTATAGAACTTACTAGTTGCACTATACGACACAGCTGTAATTTATTAAAGACATCTATGTCGTATAGTGCAAGTACTAAGTATTATGGAGTACAGTTGTCTTTAATAAGGGACAGCTATGTCGTATAGTGCAAGTGCTAAGTAGTATAAGACACAACTGTCTTTAATAAATGACTGCTGTGTCATGTAGTACTTAGTACTTACACTATATGACACAGTTGTCTTTAATAAATGACAGCTGTGTCATGTTGTGCAGGTACTAAGTACTGTACGACACAGCTGTCATTTATAAAGAGCTGTGTCATGTAGTGCAAGTACTAAGTACTATACAAAACAGACATCTTTAATAAATAACTTCTGTGTTGTATAGTGCAATTGCTAAGTACTGCATGACACAGCTGTTTTTTATTTAAGACTGCTGTGTCATATAGTGCAAGTACTAAGTACTATATGACACTAATGTATTTAATAATAGACAGCTCTATCGTATAGTGCAAGTACTAAGTACTGTACAACACAGCTGTCCTTTATTAAAGACAGCTGTGTCATTACTAATATAGTGAACCGTACGATTGATAATTTACACAGCTGTCATTTATTAAAGACAGCTGTGTCATATAGCAATTACCAAGTACTATACAACACTGCTGTCATTTATTAAAGACTGCTGTGTTGCATAGTGCAAGTTCTGTCCAACTCAGCTGTCGTTAATAAACAACAGCTGTGTTGTATAGTGCAAGTACTAAGTACTATATGACATAACTGTCTTTAATAAAGAACAGCTATGTCATATAGTGCAAGTACTAAGTACTATATGACACAGCTACTGTATCTTTAATAAATGACAGCTGTGCCATATCGTGCAAGTACTAAGTACTATAGAACACAGTTGTCTTTAATAAACAACAACTTTGTTCATAGGTTAAGTAAACAATTCTAATCAGTCACTTGAGCTGTAAACGTACTTACCACCAATCTGTGGACAGGATCCCATTTTCTTTCTAACATATGTTGATCAAGCAGTCATTTGAATGTTGCCATATTACCAGCACCCACTACAGCTGATGGAAGAGAATTCCATGGCTTCACCACCCTCTGGTTATACCATCTACCTCTCTTAAATGTTCTATAATTCTCTTCCAGTTGCTGGTAGGGTGGAGCCTAGTTGCCCTGTCTGACCCTTTCTTTTTTATTAACCCCACACATTCCCATAGCATGTCATTCTGAAAGGCATTGTAGGCAAAACATAAATCCCCTCTTATTCCTTGATATGACATTGAATACAGACCTAGGTCCAATAGCCTATTATGATAATGCTTATTCTTGACAATGGTTATTCTTTTAATACATCTACATTGCACTCTCTCAGTGCTTTTAACACTGCCTATACTCTGTGGGGCACAAATGGGTGTGCCGTACTCAAGGACCAGCCTGACCAGGGATTTGTACAAGGGCACCAATACCTTCTCACTTCTACTTTTGATGTTTCTTAAGATATTACCCATTATTTTATTGGCACATTTTACCATTTCTAAGTTATGTTTGTCAAAGGTTAAAGTCTCAGATATTATTACGCCCAAGTCTTTTTCTGATTCTGTGCTTGCAATAATCTTACAGTATTGTTTATTACATACTTAGCTTTCTTATTGTTGGAACCAAAGTGCATTACTTTACATTTTTTTATGTTGAAACTTAATCTGTGTTTCTCTGCCCAGTCTTCCAACTTGTGTAACTGTCCCACCTTGGTATCATCCGTGAACTTACAAAGACAAGCTCCCTCTGACACCGCATAGTGGTAACAAACAATTTAAATAACAGTGGCCCTAGGACCGAACCCTGGGGCACCTCACTAGTCACCCTGCCCCTGTCAGACAGAAAACCCCTTATTTGTACTCTCACATATCTCTCATGGAGCCATGCATGTATCCATGCTCTTAGTTGTTCATTACCCCAAGATCTCTCAGTGTTTCCATCAAGATCCCATGTGACACTGAGTCAAGGGCCTTAGCATAATCAAGATAGATAACATCCAGTGGCAGGCCCTGATCCAATGCTTGTCTCACTGTTTCAATAAAATGCATCAGGTTACTAGTACAGGATCTACCAGTTGCAAATCCATGCTGTGATACATCCATAACCTGCAAATAATTCAGATTATCTTCCAAGAAATCCTTTACACATCCCTAGATTATCTTTTCTATCATGGACGTTACACTGATTGGCCTATAAATTTCTACCTGAACTTTGTCTCCAGCTTTGAATATAGGGGTAATATGAGCCACTCTCCACACAACCGGCACCCTTAGTTCCCCCAATGACTAATTGAATGGAATCTTCAGTGGTCTGTTGTCCAGTTCCTCCACCAGTTCTTTCAAGAACATAGAGTGAAACCCATCCGGTCCTCCTGATTTAGCTTTGTTTAGATTCCTGAGTTTCTTCCTAATTTGTGATTCTGTAATTTCAAACTTCCTCTCCTGACTTTCATCCAGTCTTTCCCTTATTTGGATTGGTCCCTCTGGTGCCTTATAGACACTTAAAAAGTATTTGTTAAAGGCTGTGGCCATTCAGCCTCCTTAACAAGCATCTTGTCTCCTTCCTTGAGATAATGGATAGGTTTGCTACATTTTTGGAAACTTCCCACATAGCTGTAGAATCACTTGTAGTTATCTTTACTACTGCCTTCTAGTCCTATTTCTGCTTTTGCTCTCACTATTCATATCATTTTCTTACACTTCTTGGCTATCAAAATAAACTTTTGTTTTCTGATTTCAGTAGGGTTAGCTTTATATTTCCCATACACTCTCTCTTTTTTCTTCACTGGCTTGCATATTCCTTTATTAAACCACATAGGGACTCTTCCTTTATTATGATATTTCATAATTTCTGGTACATAATCTTTTATACATTCCTGTAATTTATTGTCAATTTGTGCCCAAATTTCATCTAATTCAAGTTTGGCTAGCTCTGTTTTCCAATTCCAGTCTTGCAGGACTTGTTTTATCCTTGTGTAATCTTCCCTGCTAAAATTATGTATCTTTGCTTTCCCTAGTATTTTTTCAGTTTCTTCCTTCAGGGAACATTTGACCATGTTGTGGTCACTGCGTGATTCTAACATTCCCAATCTTACCATCCATATTACTTAAGATCAGGTCAAGTGTGTTATTCTCTCTTGTGGGCTGATGCACATGTTGATCAAGGCCATTGTTCTGACATATTTCCAAAAATCTTTTTTCCATGGGGCTTTTGCCCTGAAGGCTGATCCAGTCAATGTTAGGCAAATTAAAATCACCAAATAAGATACAATTATCAGTGAGGGTCATATCTTCAATTTGGTTCAAGAAAAAAATCCTTATCAGTTTCCGATAAACTGAGGGACTGATAACACAGTCCCAGAGTGAATGTCTTATTCTTTAATAGGAACTTGACCCATAGTTGTTGAGTACTTGCTAGTTCCAAGTTACTTATTTCCTGGAGGTATGCTTTTAGATGGCTTGAGATATGCAATCCCATACCACCACCTGGTTTATTTACTCTTGGCTTCTGAAAAAAGTCACACCCCTGAATCTCACATACCCAATCATCTTCCCTATTCCAACTCTCTGTTATGCCACATATATCAATCTTATCCCTAAGCAGTGTATATTTAAGTTTGTCGTATTTATTCCTGATGCTTCTAGCATTTATAAGCAGGAGCTTTATCTCACTAGCCCTAACAGATTTGGTTCTGTCCCTACTTGGACCACTCTTTACTGGCTCAATATTAGTATCACCCACTGCTGGACCACCTCTCCCCACAGTAATTAGTTTAAAGTTCTGTCAATTGTTGATTGAAATACTCGACCCAATTCTTTATTACCTTTTTTATTCAGGTGAAGGCCATCTCTATTAAAATATTCCTGCTTGAAACTAAAGGATCCCCATGTTTTAACACATTCAGCTCCCTCCATCATAGTCCATCTTCTCAGCCAGTTATTTAACCTTTGTGCTTTCTTGTTTAATGTAGCACTGGCTCTCGGGACAGGCAGGATTTATGATATTATTAGGTTACCATTTACTTGCTTTATTAACTTGTCTAAGGCCTTATAATCTAGATACCTTTGGTCTTCTCAGGTGTGCCTTAGAACATAAGTTCCTACATGAATCAAGACCACTGGATTATCCCCTTGTCCTTAACTATTTTGGAACAGTGTTACCACATCTTGAAGTTTTGCTCCTGGCAAAAAAAGAACTGGTGACCTTTTCTTTGAGTTATTTTGTCATATAGGCATCAGTATATTTTATCATGGAGTCTCCAATTACATATATTCTGCTGTTACCCTTTATCCTATTGTTGTAAAATTCCATTTCCTGCTGTTGTTCCTCCGTATTTAGTGGAACTGCTTGCTCGTTTATTTTGTTCTCAGCACTCACTTCATTTACAACACTTAAATCATTTCCATTATTTAACCCCTGTCCTAATTTGTTTTCATCAAGGAGAACTAGGGAGCATAGGAATTCTCTAAGGGGTTGTCAAAGGTCATCACCCTTCTACCTTTCCTTATGTTTGTTTGATTTGTTTTGGGATTCCCAATTATTTTAATTTTCAATGTGACTCCTGTCCCTCTTCTGACATGGTTCATTAGTTACTTCCTGTGTAACATTGCTAACACCTTCAGTGATTTCCACCTGTTTAAAACAGTTTAATTCAAGTTCCAAGACCAATATTTTTACTTTCAAATCCTTCATTTGTGTACATTGGGAACAAACATATTCAAATAATCCAGTACTCCCCTCTAGACTAAATTTACTGCACTCTATATACTTTATCCCCAACTCTCCTGTCTTAAGTGTGACTATAAGACTGTCCATTTTAATACTCAAGTCCTACTTGTATGTATACAACAAACTTAACAACTACCTTGTCTGTAGGCTGGCAGAATAATTTACTTCTCTTTCCTTATTCCACTTCCCACTTTCTGCTAAACATGCATAAACATGTGCAGAGATGCACGTGTCTCTGCGTGTGCCATTCAGCACATGCCACTTGTGTTTATCCCTGCTTTTAAGCTGTGCCACAACCCAGAAGTGTTGCAAGGTCATGGTCAGCTTCATCCCACAAACAGCTTACTTTCTTTAATATAAAACTAAGCAGTAGTCAATTGCCCAACCACTAAAACCCCTGCACCAAGTAGATGCAAATAAAACATTTAGCTGGTCATGCTGTAGTTCCCCACACTCTCCCGAGAACTACCAGTTGGTAATTACTTCCTGATGCTCTGCCCCCCCCCATTGACACAGGCAGATATCAACACCAGGAATGTCTCAAATAGCACAGAAAACACATGCGGACCACACAAATGGCCTCAGCTTCTTGTCACACCACTTTTGGAGGTCACACAGGTTCACTTTGGCAAGAAAATACAGCTGCTCACATTACTTCCTGCTTTTAAGCTAGTGCAAGTACAGTACTAAGTACTGTACAACACAGCTATTGTTTATTAAAGACAACTGTGTCATATAGTGCAAGTATTAAGTACTACATGACACAGCTGTCTTTAATAAATGACAGCTGTGTCATATAGTACATAATAATTGCACTTTACAATACAGTTGTCTTTAATAAATCACAGCTGTGTTGTATAGTACTTAGTACTTGCACTATATGACACAGCTGTCATTTATTAAAGTCATATGTGTCCTATAGTACTTAGAGGTTGCACTGTATGACACAGCTGTCATTTATTAAAGACAACTATGTCTTATAGTGCAAGTACTAAGTACTATGCAACACAGTTGTCATTAATAAAGGACAGCTTTGTTGTATAGTGCAAGTACTAAGTACTATATGAAACAAATATCTTTAATAAATGACAGCTGTGTTGTATAGTACTTAGTACTTGCACTATATGACACAGTTACCTCTAATAAACAACAGCTCCAGGTTTGCAACCCCAAGTAAGACCTCACCACTGGTTTGCCAATACCCCGGAGACCGAAATCCCTAATGTGTTTTCATTTCCCATCTTTGTGCGCTTTGCATTTTTACAACCCTAATGTCTACATTAACATAGTTTCTGCAAATAATTCCCCTTCTTTTTGTGATAATTGAACTGTATATTTATATATCTTTTACTAAAGACAGCTGTGTCATATAGTACAAGTACTAAGAACAGTAGTAGTCACAGACATGGTCAGATATTTCCAATATTTCACAAAATTTCTAAAGATTTTCACCTGCTGCCCGTACTGTGGAAATGAAGAAAGCAGGAGATTTCTTTAGAAATATCACAGGAATTACACAAAATATCTGACCATGTCTTTGTGTCTGTGACTGTACTATACAACACAGTTGTCTTTAATAAATGACAGCTGTGTCATACAGTGCAAGTATTAAGTACTATACAACACAGTTGTCTTTAATAAACAACAGCCGTGTCGTACAGTACTTTGTACTTGCACTATTTGACACAGTTGTCTTTAATAAACAATAGTTGTGTCATATAGTGCAAGTATTAAATACTATATGACACAGCTATCTAATAAATGGCAGCTGTGTCATATAGTACTTGGTCCTTGTACTATGTGACACAGTTTTCATTTATTAAAGGCAGCTGTGTCATATTGTGCAAGTACTAAGTACTGTACAACGCAGCTGTCTTTAGTAAATGACAGCTGTGTCATATGGTGTGAGTACTGAGTACTATATGACATACCTCTCCTTAATAAATGACAACTGTGTCATATAGTGCAGTACTAAATACTATACGATACAGCTGTCATTTATTAATGACAGCTATGTCGTATAGTGTAAGTACTAAGTACTATATAACACAATTGTCTTTATTAAATGACAGCTGTTGTATAGTGCAAATACTAAGTTCTATATGACACAACTGTCTTTAATAAATGACAACTGTGTTGTATAGTACTTAGCACTTGCACTATATGACACAGCTGTCTTTAATAAATAACTGCTGTGTTGTATAGTGCAAGTACTTAGTACTATACGACACAGCTGTCATTTATTAAAGACAGCTGTGTCATATAGTGCAAGTACCAAGTACTATACGACACATCTGTCTTTAATGAATGACAGCTCTGTCATATAGTACAAGTACTAAGTACTATACAACTCAGCTGTCATTTATTAAAGACAACTATATCATATAGTGCAAGTACTAAATACTATACAACACAGTTGTCTTTAATCAATGACAACTGTGTTGTATATGACTTAGTATTTGTACTATAGGACAGAGCTGTCTTTAATAAATGACTGCTGTGTTGTATAGTGCAAGTACTAAGTACTATACAATACAGCTGTCATTTCTTAAAGACAGCTGTGTCATATAATGCAAGTACTAAGTACTATACGACACAGCTGTCTTTAATAAATGACAGTTGTGTCGTATAGTGCAAGTAATGTCTTTTATTAAAGACAACTGTGTCACATAGTGCAACCACTAAGTGCTATAAGACACAGCTGTCATTTATGAAACAGTCCCAAAAGCCTTGCATTCGAGCAGAGATGTGGACCACTGAAGATTTCATCAATAAAGTAAGGTTTATTCCATCCACAGCACAACAGCGGGCGCCAGTTGTTGTGCTCTGGATGGAAAAAATGTTACTTTATTGACTGAAACATTTGGTGGTCTGCATCTCTGTTTGAGCAAGGTTTTTGTGACACTTTGTACGTTTTGGACAGGCTGCCCAAATCTGCACCACCTCCTGTGTAATTCACAGCATATTCACTTTTGGTGTCATTTATGAAAGACAGCTATGTCATATAGTGCAAGTACTAAGAACTATACAAAACACAATTGTCTTTAATAAACAACAGCTGTGCCATATAGTGCAGGTATTATTATATGACACAGCTTTTTTTAATAAATGACAGCTGTGTGGTATCGTGCAAGTATTAAGTACTATATGACACAGCTGTTGTTTATTAAAGAGAACTGTGTCACATAGTGCAAGTACTAAGTACTATATGACACTTCTTTCATTTATTGAAGACAACTGTGTTGTATAGTGCAAGTTCTAAATGCTATACAATACAGTTGTCTTTTATAAACGACAGCTGTGTCATATAGTGGAAGTATTAAGTACTATATGACACAGCTATTTTTAATAAATGAAAGCTGTGTCATATAATACTTTGTACTTGCACTATATGACACAATTTTCTTTAATAAACGACAGCTGTGTTGTATAGTACTTAGCACTTGCACTATACAACACAGTTGTCATTTATTAAAGATAGCTGTGTCCTATAGTACTTAGTAGTTGCACTATACAACACAGCTGTCATTTATTAAAGACTGCTACTGTATGTCTTATAGTGCAGGTACTAAATACTATACAACACAACTGTCTTTAATAAGGGACAGCTGTGCCATATAGTGCAAGAACTAAGTACTATATGATACTACTGTCTTTAATAAATGCCAGCTGTGTCATATATTACTTAGTACTTACACTGTATGACACAGTTGTCTTTAATAAACAACAGGTGTGTCATATAATACTTTGTACTTGCACTACATGGCAGACCTGTCATTTATTAAAGACAGCTGTGTCATATAGTGCAAGTACTAAGCACTCTGTGACACAGCTGTCATTTATTAAAGACAGCTGTGTCATCTAGTGCTAGTACAAAGTCTTCAAGGATGAGCACTTATACGTTTCTGGTCACGTATGTAACTTCTTTACTTACACTGACTCTCAACATTAAACATATTTACAAAGTCAATAGTTACTGTGACTGAATGGGTACTTTTTTAATGTTATCTAATTCAGCAAAGGAGGTTGTAGGATTATGAAGACAAAAGCAAGGCTGATGAACTCATAACAGCACTATGGATATATCACCCCAAATCACGAGTGACGACAACATACACTAACCCTATACGACAGCTTTGCCATTCTGTTATTGCACTGTACATCTCATATGTTATATATACAAAACAGCAGTGTCATACCATGATTGCTCTATATGCCATAGCTGTTGTATATTCAAATTAGCTGTGTCATATAGTGAAGACATATACTTTTGCAAAAATTCGGTTATGAGTAGAATGTTGATTTATTAAACTGCACATGCTCTGAAACTGAACTTTTTTTTAAAATAATTTAAAATCTACTTAACTACAGGATCTAAAATCCACAAAGCACTCACCTTGGACCAACCTCTATCAAACCTGAAAGTTTCAGGTTTCAAAGGCTCCTATTTTTTAAGTTATAGGGAGGCAAAAAACATCTTAAAATGTTCAAAAAAGTTAATTTTTGCATTTTTTTGCACCTCTGTAACTTTGCCTCACCTGAACTGATCTACATTACATTTAAAGAATCAAGTGATCCTGGGACAGAGACTGTGCATTCCAAATCTCATGTAAATTGGTTGAATGGGGGAAAAATTATTAAGGTGCAAAAAGCTGGGTTTAACATATAGTGCTTATGGAACCCTAATATACAGGTTCAACCGCACCTGCATTATATATATATATATATATATATATATATATATATATATATATACATACTGTACAGACAGAGAGAGAGAGAGTTATTATATATATGTAGTTGGCATAGCCTTTCAATGTTAAATCTGAATTTTTGCACCTTAATAACTCTGCCATTTTGTAACAAAATTGCCCATTAATTGGTATGTGCTGCCAGTCTTACAAGTTGTGGAAAGTTTCATGACTGCAGCTTTTATTGTTTTTGAGATATAAATTGGTCATAAAGCCAAATATTTATGTTTCTTGTTTTCCCCTAGGATAACATGGGATTTTTTATCCTCTTTATTCACACAGAATGAAGTTTTTCTCGGACATTTTCATGGATGATGGGGTATGTGCCAAGGGTGTGCCTTTAGATGGTTTGGTGAAAAAAATATTATCAGTTTTGAATTATAATGATATTTGTGATAGATGCATGACATGCTGTTGAACAGTAAATAACATTTACCATTTGAGCACTAAGGTGTGAATGGTAAAAAGCATTTACTGTTTGAATGGTAAATGTTCGAACAGTAAATACCATTTACTGTTTGAACTTTACTGTTCAAACAGTAAATAGCCATTTACCATTAAAATTTACTGTTCGCTGTTTCACTTTTCATTTCAGATTCTGCCATCTTGTTTCCATTTAGCGAAGGTTAAAAAGTTAAATATTTTAAATAATACTGCCCCTAGGTAAACACTAACAGTTGTGTTTACATAATCGGGGCCCAAGGAACACAATTCTGGCATTAGTATGTCTGCACAGAGTCCCGAAATATGTTTTCTTTTGGGGGGTTAGTTTCTGCCACAAATTGCAGCAGAACCTGGATGCAACTTTGCCGGTAACAGTAAGGGGAAGGGGGTTAATTTGAGTAACTTGCCCCTGCTCATTTTTGTGGCAGACAGATCCCAGAATTGATTCCTTGGCCCCCAATTAGGTAAACACCAAGGCCAGGATTTTCAAACTGCACCCAGAAATGGTGCAAGTGTTTGTGCTGGAGTGCAAGCTTACTATATTCAAACGAGATGCACATTAGACATCCTGCCTGAATATAGCAAAAGATGCAGTCGACACAAATGGGGGCCACCAAAGATGTGCCAGAGCATCCCCCTGTGTGGTCTGAATACCTGGAATGGGGATGCACTGGATACAAATTTCAGATATTCAGACTGCAACATGCAAATTGGGCCATTATGGATGCAAGGCACAAATGAGGCTATTTGCATATCATTATGGCCTCATTTACATGTCTGGGGCAGGGATGCACCTAGCACAATGAGCGGGGCACCCTATAAAGTCTGTGGAAAACACAACACACCACATCCTCCTGGTAGTCTAGCATCCCCCCTTCTATCCCCAATTGTACAATAAATCAAATCATCCCCTCTGTCCCTTGTAGTCTAGTGTCCCTCCTCCCAGCCTTGATAGTAAAAAATATATCAAATTATCTTCTCTGTCCCTGGTAGTCTAGTGTCCCCCCATCCTCTATTGTAAAATATATAAAATTATCCCCTCTGTCCCTGGTTGTCTAGTGGCCCCCCTCCCAGCCCTGATCATATAATAAATTGAATCATCCCGCCTTTCCTGGTTGTCTAGTGGACCTCCCCGTACCCGACCCTGATGTAATAATAAATAAACCAGCCCCATACACCCTGGTAGTCCAGTAGTACCTCTTTCATCCCCAAACCCCAACCATGGATCAAAGAGTAAACATAAACCCTCCCTGGTAGTCCAGTGGATCCCCCACCCACCCCATCCTGCTCACCCCATCCCAGCAGTGTCAAGGAGTCAGAGGGCAGCACTGCCCACCTGCACATCACCATGGCTGCCTGCCGACTAAACTGTCATGAATGACAGCATACTACACCAACTACAATCCTATTGGTTGACACTGTTGACCAATGGGCTTGCAGTATGTACTGTACACTGTCATTCACAACTTTCGCAAAGTTGTGAATGATGGCTGGCAGTACACACTGCAAACATAGCAGTTCAATGTAGGATTCTGCATCACAACATGCCAGTTCGATGCAGGATTCATCATCATTGTGTTTTTTCCAACACTGGGATGCCCACCCCTGGTGTCCGATGACCCCTGCACCCACAAGCCACTTATTCATGTTTGCCAACATCAGGGTGCCCAATCACCATGTAGGTCATAGCCCCCTCTCCCTCAGTGTGAGACACTGGCTAGCCAACTCCCACTGTCCCCAATTATGTCCAACCCCCCTTCACTGTGAGACACTTGGGAGCCTACCCCAGTGTCCTGAAATATAGTTTTATATGATTTTGCTGATGATGGGGTGCCCAATCTCCATGTCAGCACTACCCCTAATCCCCCCAGTTTGGGACATTGGGGAGCCTACTCCCAGTGTCCCCAGCGGTGTCCACCAGCCTAGTACTGTGGAACACTAGGGATCCCACTCCCAGTGTCCCCAAATATTAAAATGTTTCAGCAAAAATAAAGTCCCACAATGTCTTTTTTTATATTAATCCTGAAAAAAAAATGATCCCTTGTTGTTTCACCATCCTCCTCCCCCATCCTGACCCTCCCTCTGTGTACCCACCTCCCCACACACCCCTTACCCCATACTTACCTCCAGAGGTCAGCGGGTGCAATCATCTCTGGACCAGGACATGTCTGCACTCTTCAAAGATGAACCGCAAACTGAACAGTCAAGGTAGGCACTGTATAATGGCTGTCAATGGTGTTTTAAACTTATGTTGATACCTCTGCCATTTTTTTGTATATTTTCACCAAATTTTAAACATGTTTTTTTTGGGACCCCACCTCTTGAACACTGGCACTATCATTTCATTACTCTGTCCTGGAAGGTGATTGCGTGGTCACTACATGGAATCAGCTTTCGATACAATTAATGAAATGACAGTGCCAGTGATCATGAGGTGGGGTCCCAAAAAGCCCATGTTGAAATTTGGTGCAAATATACCTAAAATGCTCAAGTTATGTGCAGTAGTTGAAATTTTGCTATGCACGCATGTAATTTTGGCAATTTGTAATATTTTCAATCCATATTTTCAACATAACCATTTTTCACATCTCATAAACAGTATAGCTGCCATTTCAGACATCCTGCTGAAACAAGTTTTCACATCTGTGGCACAGAATGGTGCATTTTCTGCACAAAATCACTTTTTGGGATCAAGTAACAAAATGACAGTACCAGTGTTCATGAGGTGGGGTCCAAAAAAGGGCATGTTGCAAATGTGGGGTTACAGTTTCCTAAAATGGCTGTGTTATAGGCATTCATTGCAGTCTCATGATGCACCCTCGAAGCTTTGTTAATTTACAATATTTACACCTCATATTTTCAATATAGTCTTCTTAGTACCCCACGTCATAAATGTCACAGCTGTTATTTTTCAAATCCTGGCCAAAATGTGGTTTTGCACCTGTGGCATAGAATGGCACTGCTGTTGTGCAGAATTATGTTTTGGTGGGGATTTAAAAATTTACTGTACTAGGTACATGCAGTGTGGTGATAAGAAGGTTATATTGAACATTTGGGTGAAAATTATTTAAGATTGCACAGTTATGACTGTTTCTAGCAATTTCGCTATGTCTGCTTGTAACTTTGTGCATGGAAGCACAGGGGATGGATGTCCCTATGTTTCCACAACATCATAGAAATATGCATCTATGGAGAGATGGGAGCAGAGTCCAAAAGACCATATGCTTCCACCCCTAAAGTCACTTCCACAGCTAGAAACATTTGCGCATCTGTGGAGGGTTCGGACCCTGCACTCCCAAAGTAAAGTAAAGATACTATTATACCATCTCAAAAAGTTAGGAAATAAACTGCAAAAAAACTATATTAATGCATCAGTTAGGGTTTTTATTAAAGCATCAAAAGTTGGGAAATTCGGCATTAGGGTTTCCAACCCTAACACCCCACCCCCACCCTGCACAGATGAAGATGGATTGGGGGTGGCATTTGGGTCATCAGCCTTAATGCTTACCCAGTTCTCATATGCTATGCCCACCCAGTTTATTTTCTTTTTTTATCATGTAAGATTTTATTGAGGTTTTTTTAATTACAAAAGCCATAGAAATGGCCCTCATACACCAGGCAGAACAATAAGTCCATATAATATAAAACAAAGATGATTAATCTCAGAAAATTTTCAACAGATTATCCAGCAGGGTTTTGTAAAACAGATCTGATCTGATATGGGTAATGGTCCTTACACATTCAAAAAAAGCAGCACTAAGCTTCATGCAGGAGGGAAGTTAACTAACATAATCTTCCTGCATCTGATTTAAACTACTAAGAATAATTACCCAATAAGTCAGACCGGGTCAACCCACTAAATACTAGTACAGGTATGAATCAAGGTACAATAGATTCACAAAGGTTAGATATGTCAAAAATTCTAATATACAAGTCCCTATATTGTCAACATAGGATGGGGGGAGAAAAGAAAAGAATACAGTGTAGCTAGAGAGGCGGCAAAGCCAATCAACAACAACAGCCTATTATAGCTTAAACGAGATATGTTGTAAGTCAGAGAGATGGTGGGTTTTGCAATGGTGGGGGGGCAACTGAGCAGATATGAGAGTGCAAGTATGCTCCCCACTTCTTATAGTATCTATCCAACCTTCCCTTAGCTACCGCCTTAAGCCTCTCAAAGGCAGTCAGCCTGGCCATAGCAGCTCTCCATTGTGAAAGTACTGGGGGTGCAGGCTGCCGCCATCTCACAAGGATGGCCCTCTTTGCTTCCATGACAGCCACTAGGACCCAGGCCGCACTGGGGGGGTAAGTGGGTTTAATATCGAGGTATCTCCCAGCAGAAGGGAGTAGTGTTGCATTGAGAGTGGCTTACCTATTATCTTGGAACAGTCCCCTAGGACCTGCATCCAGAAGTGCAGTAGGGCAGGACAAGTCCACAGAACATGGAGTAAATGGCCTCATTTTCTGTGGCATTTGCAGCTGCCTATATGCTTTTGTGTGGTCATTTATTCTGATTTGGCATGCTCAGCTGGCTATCGACTTGCTTTGAATGATTTAAAGTAATAAGGCAAAAGAAAGAAACTTGCTTTAGTGCAACATGTCGAATGATGATGCATTTGGAGTCAGCAATAATGTCCCTCCCCAGCAGGTAGTTTCCAGTACGTTTATTGAGTCATTATTTGCCCAAAAAGAAGCTGCAAATCCCTTTTTACAAGTACGAAATGATACTTATGCTTGCAGACCACAGAATATCATGGAGGAACAAAATGCTACAATAGACATTAAAAAAGCTTTTGTTCTGTTGCAAATAACAGCTTTGAAAGCACGTTGTCTTTACTGGTAGAGAGTATCATTAACAGCATATTTAACTGTTAATAGAATGCCACGGGGCTTGCGATGGACTATTAAGCCAGCATTTGGTGGTAATAGAGAATCATTCATTGTGGGATGGCAGCAATATCTTTTGAAGTCTACAGCTGGGCTAATTGAATATATTGTAAAGGATGCAGAAACAGTGGAACAGGAGATAAAATTAGAATTAATTGAAAGAGAGAAAGTGGTCCTTTCTTTTTCTGATCATATGGAATATGCTCAGTATCAGAGACAATTGGAAAAAACAATTAAAAAACAAGATATTAGAATTGAGAGAGTGAAAATCAATAAGTTTGAACAGGACAAAAGAGATTATGAGAGTGGAGGAGTTTTTGAATGGAATAAGATAACTAAGCCAGTGAAGCCGATATTAAAGAGACAAACTATGTATGCTAATGACAAATCACCACACTCTGATGTTTACACAAGTGGATCTGAGTTTGAAGTTACAACCCTTTTTTGGGACCACAGTCAGGAGAGTATTCCCCCAAATCAAGAAGCATACAGGGCACAGCAAGAAGTGTTAATTTCAAAGCCAGTATTAAATGTGGATCGGGAGACATAGAATCAACCTCTACCCCTTATCCGTACCCACACCCCCATTCTCAGTTACATCCCTCACACAATCGATCGATGTCTGTGCTGGCACAGGAATTTCCATCTTGACAGTTGAGATGCAGTCTGAGGTTTACTAGGTTTCAAGAAGATCAGTACGGAGAGGTACACGTGGGGGAGGAAGAATGAGAGGAAATGGAGGGGGCAGGAGAATGTATCAACAACGGGGGAGAGGGAACTATCACAGATACAAATGGAATTATTAGGAGATGAAGCACAAGTGGTGGTTAACATTTCTGATTATGTGTTGACTGAATTTGAAAAGAAGGTGTTAGAAAAGGGACTTTCATTTGTTCCAACATTCGGTCTCAATAAATTTGAGACAGTAGTGGATTTTTACAAATTTACCAGAAAATTGAATTTAAAGGCATTTTTCTATGACGAGAATAGAGAATGTAAAGTGCAAGATGGGGAAATAAACAATGATGAAGTAACTGGTTCATCTAAAGCTGTTCCTGCCTTTAAGAAAAAATCAACTTTTTTTCCACCACAAAATGTGGCAGTTACGGTGTTTGAAAAGGCATGTATTCAGGATTTGGAAAATTTATCATTACCACCATCCAGATATTATAACTGTACGACAGAGGAAAATGCAGTAATTCGTGCTTTAAAAAGTAATAAAATGATTACTATAAAGTCGGCTGATAAAGGATGGTCTGTGGTGGTTATAAATACAAAAGATTATGTATCAGAGATGTTACATCAGTTGAATAATGCAGATTTTTATACAACTTTGTCTTATGACTCTGTGAATAAATTCAAGCAAGAAATTGATAACATCTTGTATGAAGTGTTACTGGAAGGCTTGATTAATCATGATACATTTGATTTCTTATCTGCAAAACATCCAGTAAGATCTGTTATATATGGACTTCTGAAAATTCATAAGTGTTTGGAAAAACCACCATATAGACCGATAGTGGCCAGTATTGGAGCATTGACAGACAATATTGCACATTTCATAGATCATCATATTAAACCTATTGCACAAAGTACTCGATCACATCTGAAAGATACAGTACAATTTATGGATTTCCTTGTGGATATTGAAATGAGTCAACAATCAAGTTTTGCAACTATGGATGTTTGTTCATATATACAAATATCCCACATTGTGATGGGTTGGAAAGTTTGAGAGAAAGTCTGTATGAAAAAAACTTCATATTCACAGGCATTTGTGGAATTTCTGGTTATGCTAACTAAGAAGGTCCTTACTTGTAACACCTTTATATTTGATAAAAGGATATATTTTCAGAAAAAGTGAACGGCTATGGGGGCAGCCATGACCCCCAATTATGCAATTATGTATTTATCAAAATGGGAAGAAAAATTCATTTTTGGAAGTGAGAATCCATTTTTGGAACAAATTGATTTCCATAAATGATACATAGATGATTTATTTTTCATTTGGAAAGGTTCTACAGAGGAATTGAGGTTGTTTGCAGTGTATTTGGAAAAATCAAATTGTAACTTGAAATTTGAACTGAAAACCAATCCTGAAGAGATCAGCTTCTTGGATTTGATAGTAAAGAAAGAAAGTAATGGGGACATTAGTACCAAGCTGTTCAGAAAGAATACAGATAGAAATAGCATACTGCACTTTCAAAGTTGTCATCCAAAGCATTTTACAGAAAATATACTGATTGGACAGTTTTTGAGGTATAAATGAGGTATAAATGAAATTCATAATTATATTAGATAGAAGCTTTTTGGCAGTATATTTTGTAGTCATATGCTGCTTTAAAATTGTATAAGGTTTTCTCTGTTTCTGTAATTAGTTGTATTTTATATACGTATTTATTTTAAGTATAAGCACAAATATGTATTTTTGGTCATTTAACATATATGAATGTGTGTTTTTTATATAGCTGTTGGTACTGGATTAAGTTATTGTAGAACCTGCTATTTATGGTAATAGTAATAATATTTTAAAACTTTTTGTATGGGGTTTTATTTGAAGGTGGGAACATTACCTTTAAACCTCACCTTTAAATAAGGTATATAAGGTGTATTACCCCCTATTGCCATAGCCTTGAGAAAGCGTAATTGTGACTTGAAAACATTTGGTTCTGTGGGGAGGGGCAGCATGTATCCTGTTTATTTGCTGACCATTTTGCCCATCTGGTATTAAAAGGCTTTTATCCTGCTACGTCAATTGTGGATTTTTTATCTATGAGTGGATGGTGACGAGGTGCTGACCTATATGAACAGTTTGTGAGTACTATTTGGATTTGGTTTTGGCCCCATTTTCTGTGGCATTTGCTGCCACCTATATGCTTTTTTGAGGGGTAGAATGACATCTCCAGCATTGATCCTGCAGTATAATCCTGAACCTATGAAGAACCATTGGGGTTTCATACCACCTATAGAGAATTTTCAGTTGTATTAGTTGGCTCTTAGTATCTTCGTAAGCTGTGTGAGCCACTCTGAGGCACCCGACCATTGTTGTTGGGATATGGGGTGAGGGAGATCTCGTTCCCAGGTGGCTCTACTAGTTTGTGTGGTGTTAGGCAATGCATCTCTGAGAGTTTTGTAAAGGACACCCACCAGTCACTGACCCTTTCTAGGTAAGTGGAGGTGACTCAAACAACTCAAGGTATTCTGAGTTGGCAGGGCTTTGAGGAGAGGAGATAGAGCACTTCTTAATTGCAGGAATTTCCAGAAATCTGAGGATCCCAATCTGTACCTATCCCAGATCTGCTCAAAGGACATTAGTGTTCGGGTAGCTGGGAGTAGGAGATCTCCTACAACTCGGATACCCTTGGAGGCCCAAATGGTCCATATGATCGGCTTACGGTTGACCGTAATAAGGTGGTTATTCCATATCAGGGCATAGTGAAGTGAGGGAAAGTATTCTGTCTTGGGAACACTAGTGATAGCCATCGCTCTTTGCCATGATCTGCATGTCTCTGTCATGATGGGGGTAAGTCGGTTGCCCATGGGTTTTCTGTTAGATAACAGGGAATAGAGGGGAGCGCCCTCTGATACAGTAGCCTCTAATGATACCCATTGAAGAGGGGGGTAGGGTGGGGAGTGAACCAGGCCATGGCCTGGGCCAGTCTATAAGCAAGGTGATAGCCCATGAACCAGGGGAGCCCGAGTCTGCCTCTGGTCCAATGTTCTCAGAGTTTTGTCCGCCCCCATCTCGGGGCTTTGCCTTCCCACAGAAATAATGACTAGATTATCTAAGACCTTAAATGGTTTTTGAGAAAGTGGAATTGGGAGATTATTTAACAGATATGAAACTCTGGAGAAAACAAACATTCTAATAGCTTCTATCTTGCCCTTCAGAGTAAGGTGTAGCTTTTTCCATAGTTGGACTTCAGCCATAAAGGATGCCAAAAGAGGGGTGAAATTTGCAAGTTCTAGGTCCTTCCAAGAGGTGGTGATGGTTACACCTAAGTAAGGAAAACCATGTGGGGCCCAGGTAATATCAGTACCAGCAAGACAGAGTCTGTTGCATGCTCCATTCAGGGGAGGTAGAATGGCTTTCTTTTGATTCACTGCTAGTCCTGAGAGAGAGGCAAAGCCTTGTAAAATTGTCAGGAGCGGGGGAATGGAGGATTGGGGATCAGAGAGTGTAAGGAGCATATCATCAGCATATGTGTTGACTAACTAGGTCACCTGTCATACGGGATGCCTATAATGGCAGGGGAGCTTATAAGCTTCCTGATCAAAGGGTCTTGGGCGAGAAGAAAAAGGAGAGGAGAGAGGGGGCAACACTGTCTGGTACCTCTTTGTAGTGAGAATGGAGGGGAGGTATCTTTATTGGTGACAATTTTGGCTATGGGAG
The DNA here is from genome assembly GCA_016271365.2 of Neoceratodus forsteri. Taxonomy (NCBI): domain Eukaryota; kingdom Metazoa; phylum Chordata; order Ceratodontiformes; family Ceratodontidae; genus Neoceratodus; species Neoceratodus forsteri. Next base: position 1,189,239,683 of record CM057450.1, on the reverse strand, counting down.
AGCAATACAGGGAGGAAACCCATGAGCGAAAGTTAGGCCGGAAGCCATATAACCCAAGGACTTTGTGGAGGTAAGTCCATTCCAGGGAGTCAAATCCCTTTGTGAAATCAATCGCTAAGGCAGCCATTGGGGTTTTAGCTTGCATCTCCAGCCATTTAAGATTCAGAACTAGGCGTAAGTTGTCTGCACTCGACTTCTCTTTTGAAAATCCAGATTGTGACGGGTGGACTAGGATAGGTAGAAGTAAGGATAATCTGTTTGCTAGAACTTTGGCCAGTAGCTTAGTATCTACTGGGAGAAGTGAGATGGGTCCGATGTTCACACAGAGTAAAACATCTGACGATTTTTTGGGAATGAGGGCTATTAAGGCCTCACGCATAGTCAGGGGGAGCATAGTATCATTGTGGGCTTCCTGTAAAGCCCGCAACAGGGGATCAGAAATTTCATCTTGAAGTAGTTGGTAAAGCTCCACTGACATCCTGTCCAGCCCAGGAGCTTTTCCTTTTGCCATCTGGGAGACGGCAGTGTGCACCTCCTCAAGAGTGATTGGGGCATCTAAGTTTGGTTGCTGCTCCACAGTCAAACAAGGGAGAGGGGTCCCCTGACAGAAAGCACTCAGTCATTGGAAGAGCTCGCCATTGGAAAGTGTGCTCTGAGATTGATAGAGCTCCTGGTAGAAGCTCTGCATCTCAGTGTTAATGGCCTTGGGTGCTGTTACGATCTTTCCCTGTCTATTTTTAAGGACAAGAATTCTAGAGGAAGCCTGTTGCTTCTGTTGATAATAAGCCAGTAGTTTCTCCCTTGTCCCTCCCTCCTCCCATGATCTGTGTTTCACCCAGATCAACTGCCACTCTGCCTTCCTGTTTAACAGTACGTTAATCTTGTATTTTAAACCTATAATACAGGCCAGAAGAGGGGAGCTAAGCGGGTTCTGGGGGGAGACTTTAAACCATTTCTCCGAGTTGGCTAGCTCATCCTGGAGCTCCTGTATTTGCTTCACTTGCTCCTTATTTTTTGCTGCTGTAAAGGAGATAATTCTCCCTCTTATAACAGCCTTAAAGTCCTCCCACACCGTGGTCACTCGCGTCTCCCCAGGGGTAATAAGAGAGAAATAGGACTGCGCTTCCTCCTTTATGTATTCTCGAAAGGTTACATCTTGTAGTAGTAGTGGGTTACATCTCCATCTTGTGGAGGGTGGGCTTTGCCCCAGTGAGGAAAATGTAATTGCTACAGGGGCGTGGTCTGATATCATAATGTTACCAATGGTCTCATCCCCCACTCCTGGCATGGCTAGGTGATTAACCACCCAGAAGTCCAACCTACTATGAGTGCCATGCACGTTAGAGTGAAAGGTGTAATCTCTCCCTTGTGGATGGCTGTTTCTCCAGAGGTCACCCAAAGCCCATTCTGACATCAGGGAATTCAGGGTTGCTAGGACCTTGGGGTGGGACTGCGGTGTGGGAAGGGACTTGTCTATAAAGACATCTAACACCAGATTGTGGTCACCCCCCAGTAGTATCGGAACCTCAGTCTCATTCTCTACTAAGTCCATAAAGGCTTGGTTTAGTTCAGAATATAGTTCCCCTGAGTACATATTAGGACCATATACATTGGCTACTATAACTTTACCACCCAGATAGGAGAGTCTAACTACTAACCATCTTCCCTGGGAGTCCAGGCACTGAGCTTCTATTGTCCAGGGTCTAGATTTCCAAATTAGAATGGAGACACCCCTAGACTTGGTGGGTGCACAACTAGCTACCACTATCCCCACCCACAGCTTCTTCAGCCATTGCATTGTTCGGCTGGTGAGGTGCGTCTCCTGGAGCAGGGCCACATCAATTCCCATGGAATTCAGGAATTGTAGGACTTTAGTGCATTTTGCCAGGTGGTTAAGCCCCCTAACATTCCAGGAGACACACCTCCAACCTCGTGGCACTGTGGATACTGTTGCCATTGTGGTTCACCACCGGAGTCTTATAGAAGAAGAAGAGTACTCACCCCACAGATAGCAATGGGAAAGGCAGTATAGAAAAGAGTAGGTACTACTGAGGATCGAGGTTCACGTAACTGATAGAGATTTGAAGATACCAGATGTTCTTGCCTGTAAATATCACAACCTGAACAAAGTGAAAAAAGATGAAGGTTAGTTATCTTAACAGTAACTAATCAGGTAACAACAAGATGTCACTAGAACAGTATTAACACGTAGATTACTAACAATAACTCAGTTGATAGTGCCGAGGTGTACGTGTGAGGAGAGGCACAAGTCTTCTACAAGCCACACTGCTTCAGTCACCAAAGAGAGCAACCGGGAGAGGTCACACCCAATAGAGGTGATCTGTCCCAGCCTGACTCCATACGCCTAGTCATAAAGCCAGATCCGGGGAGTCCAGGCATATCAGTCGCTGTGTAAGGAAAAAGGGGGGGAGGGGGAGTGTGGGGGGTCTCTGCCAGCCATGTTCTCTATGTCTGATACCTTAGTAAGTGATGATAACAACTTCTATCCTAGGGATTATTGGGGTTACCATGCTCAGTTTCTTGCATAATAGCACTTTTATAACATGCAGACCACTCCCCACAGGTATGCCCTGTGGGCCGCTATTCTATCAGGAACCTCAGCAGCGAGAAATGGGGGGGATGGCCTAGCCTGCCTTGTATTGCCTGTCAAAAGGAGGTAGACTACCTCTACTTCAGGCAGGAATTTGGGTAGTCTAATAGTGGAGCTGTGCAGAGTGGGGGTCTGGTCATAAAGCAGTCAGACCAATACATTCTGAGCCTAATGGCCCTGGGGGGTACAGGAGCCTTGAGCTAGAGACAGAGTAACTTGTCTGGTATAGGTGAACTGTCATATTTCATCATCCCTGGTTCTGCATGTCGGTTCAGTTCCAACAGGTCTGGGAGTTGAAGCAAGAGCTTCTGCCAATGTCTTAAGCCCCAGTCTCAGGACGCCAGAAGCTTCTGCAGTTTTGCCTTCAGATTCATCCATTGTGGTCACCCAGTTCATCGGGGTCGAGTGCTCCATAATTTCTGTTGCCTCATCCTCAGAGTGGTCCTACTGTGTGTCCCATTTCCATACTGAATCATCAGCTCTAGGGTACTTAGCAGGCGGTGAGGCTATGATGCTACCCTGCATCAGGGAGCACGGACTTCTCAAGCTCTGCCTTTGTCTGGAAGGCAGCTAGATTGCAGTGGAGTCCTGGTACTTGTGCTGTGAGTTGGCACCGGACGTCTCAGAAGCTGGGAGAGAGACAGGAGCAATCTGGTGTGGCTTGTCCTCGATATGTTGCGGAGTCCATAGTTGCCTACGAGTAGGGGAACTCTTACTGGGTGGGTCATTCTGACTGACTTTAGTATCCCCCACCACAGTGCTTCCTTTTTTATTAGTTCCTTGGGCTATTTGGTTCCTAGGCTCCCAGAAGCATCTGGGAGAAGTAGTTTTTGACAGCATACCCAGCCAATGACTCTGGATCCAGGCCTCTGCATCGCCAGGAGATTCCACCAGGAAAGATTGCCCATTCTTTGTCAGGTACAGTGCTATGAGGCCTCTGAAATGATATTGTACAGAATTGGCTATGAGAATCTTTTTCAAGGGGTCATAGGCTCTTTGTTTAGCTGCCACTTCTAGGGTAAAGTCCCGATAGAAAGAAATGGTATTGCCTCTCCAAACAATTTCCCCAAGGTCACGAGTAGCTCGAAGTAAGCGCTCCTTGACTGAGAAAACAAGTAAGCAATAATGGTTCTAGGGCCCTTAGTGTTGTTGGGGGTTACCAAAAATACGATGCGCTCTTTCCACTCCAACTGGCTCCTTCCAATGGTCTCCTAGAAGCTGTGGTATCCAGTCGTTCAAAAATCTCTCCATATTTGGGCCCTCGGTTCTTTCAGGCATTCCCAGGATTCGAACATTGTTTTGTCTGCTTCGATTTTCTTGGTCATCCACTCTGTACCATAAGCGAGACAGCCTAATCTCATGGTCCCTTAACTTTTGCAGTGCATGCAGATGCTGTCTTTCGAGTTCTTCCGTCCGCTGCTCCAGGACATTCTGCTGATCCTCTAGTCGGCGAACATCTGCTACATTGCCCGCTAAGGAGGCGCCGATAGTGTCCACTCTACTCAGTAAAGCTTCAAGCATTTTTATGATGTTAGCCATGGCCTCCCCAACTTGGGCCTGCTCAGGAGGAGGTGGTGTAGCCTGAGTAAGTAAGCCAGCATTGTTTAGGTTCGAGGGTTGCATCTTACCCATAGATGTTGCGGCCATCTGACAGATAATATATCCTCTGTCACTCATGGAGCAGTGGGGTCCCTCTACTCCAGAGGACTTCTGTGGCCGCAACCCAACTCTTGGTTATGAGGGAGGGAAGAAGGGCGCCAAGGTTCTGATCGAGGAAGGTACCGCTATGTGCTTGTATTCCGCGCTCGGGCCTTTCCGGCCTAGTAGGAGTAATTGGCTCTGATATACGTGCAGTGCAAGATGTGTATTAAGACCATTGCACCCCTGAAAAACATCTCAATGATGGCGGCAGAGGTGGGAAAGGTGTTTTAAAATATAAATATAGCCATCAACACAGGATCCTGGTGATTTGTACTTGATTATCTGTCAGGCTGGGGCAGAGAGAAGGATTTAGGCTGCCACCATCTTCGGGTCCAAGCTACGGGCCCCCATACAGCTTATTTTCTAATGAAAGGGGGTGAATGTTAGGGCTGATGACCCCAAATGCCACCACCTGATCCCTCTTCATCTGTGCATGGTGGGGGTGGGGTGTTACGGTTGGAAACCCTAACGTCATATTTCCCAGCTTTTGACTCTTTAATTAAACCCTGACTGATGCATTAACATAATTTTTTATATATATATATATATATATATATATATATATATATATATATAGTGAAGCCCACCAGAATGAAGTGCAGCATCACAGATTTCCAGCATGGCAAAGGGATTAACTACCATTGAAATTGCATTGCTTACTGTAGTAAATCTGCTGCAGAATTCTGCAGAGGTGGGCTTCATCCTGGTGGGCTTCACTGTATACAGTATATATATATATATAGATATATATATATATATATATATATATATCTATATATCTATATATATATATATATACACAACATATATATATTTTATAGTGGCACGGTAGTGCCACCATAGTTAGGGTTGAGTACTCCATTTAAGGTTAAAGTGTGAAGTTGCATCTTAATAACTTTGCCACTGTGTTATGTATTTGCCTGAAATTTGGCAGGCCCAGAGTGGTACCACAGATCTCTGGATCTGCCACGTTTCATCATGGTCGGATATACGGTTGCGGAGTTATAAAGCTACATTCCGTAGCACACTTATGCTTTTTTGAGCATTCTTTGCTGTCACCTACAGGTCGCACAGTTTGTGTGACTGGTCCAAAAACTTCAGGGAACATGCAGCTGGAGTCCCCGCTCACTGTGCCTTTCAAAGATTTTGTGAAAAAATATTAAACGGTTCAAAAGTTATTCAAAAAACTATTTTCCCATTATAGTCAATGGGGAAAGTTAACAAAAAGTTCAACAGTGTTGCAAATGCAGTTTTTAGTGTTGCAAATAACCCCTGTAGTGTCATGAGTCAGCCATTTTTTTTTCAGTTAGTGGTCACAGAAATGCTTGGCATTTAAATTTGGGACCCCCTAGGGACACAATTCTTTTTGTGTTCACCTAGTCGGACCCTGAGGATGCTAGCCATATCTTTTTTGGGGGGTTAAACACCCCAGAAATATGTTTTTGAAATTTTTGTAAACTGTAGTGTCGCACTTGCGACACTTTTGTGATTTTTTTTGCAAAAGTGTCGTGATTTGCGACACTACTTTGCGACACTATGGCCAAAATAACAGGAATTGTTTTCCACCCTGCTGCAAAAGAATGGTTTGGTCTTTTGGGCTGGAGTTTGAAGGGAAGAAAGCCAACATCCCACAGATGTGCCTTTTGGTGGTTTGGTGACAAAATATTACAGGAATGCAAAGTTGCAGTACTCCAAATTGATGATTTTCCCATTGACTAAGATTACGGCGTTAGCCGTGCCTTTCGGGGCCGGTATCTCAGAAATGCTTCGCGATATGGACTTTTTGTCAAAAAAATGCTTAGCCCCCCACTAGGGGACTAAGTGCCAAACTAGCCAGGAAAGTCATAATTTATATGGAATTTTAATTTTTTTCGACATCGTACGGTTCCTGAGATACAAGCAATTTAGTATTCCAAGTGCTTATTTTCTGCTCCGAGGCCCATTATTATGCATACATTCTTTGTATTCACTGTGTTTCTCTATGCAGCTGTTAGAGAAAAAAGGGTGTGCGCTTTCGTTACTGTCACAGTTAGCATTTCTACTTGCTGTTCCGTAACTGTTTGCGTCAGCGTTCCCGTCTATGCCACCGTATGCGTTACCCTTTGTGTTTTCGTTTGCGTTACTGTTGCCATTTGTATTTCCATTACTGTTTCTGTTTGCATTTCATTTTGCATCACCGTGTGCATTACCATTTGCATTTGCGTACATGCTTCCGTTTGAATTTGCATTTCCTTTGGCGTCATCGTTGCTGTTACCGTTAGCATTTGTGTTTCCTATTGCAGTACCGTGACTGTGTGCATTACCATTTGCATCACCATACTTGCATTTGCATTTCCATTTACTTTACTGTTCCTGTGTACGCCACCATGTGCAAGACCCTTTGCGTTTTTGTTTGTGCTTGCGTTTGTGTTACTGTTAACATTTGCATTCCCATTACTTTTTTGTTTGCATTTTTTGTGTCACCATGTGCATTACCATTTGCATTTGTGTACACGCTGCCATTTGCATTTACTTTGGCTATATTGTTGCTGTTACTGTTAGCATTTGCGATTCCTATTGAGGTACCGTGAATGTGCGCGTTACCAGTTGCGTTTCCATACGTGCTTGCATTTCCATTTCCATTTGTGTTACCATTCCCATCTATGCCACCGTGTGCATTACCCTTTGCATTTTTGTTTGCGCTTGCATTTGCATTACTGTTAACATTTGCATTTCCATTTCTGGTTTTATTTGCATTTTGTTTTGCGTCACCGTGTGCATTACCATTTGCATTTGTGTACGTGCTTCAGTTTGCATTTCCTTTGGCGTCATTGTTGCTGTTACTGTTAGCATTTGCATTTCTTATTGCGGTACCGTGACCATTAGCATTGGCGTTTCTATACATGCTTGCGTTTATGTTTCCATTTTCATTACTGTTCCCATCTACACCACTGTGTATGTAACCATTTGCATTTTTGTTCGCACTTGCATATGTGTAACTGTTAATATTTGTGTTTCCATTACTGTTTTTGTTCACATTTCCTTTTGCGTCACTGTGTGCATTTCCATTTGAGTTTGTGTCCGCTCTTTCATTTCCATTTGCATTTATGTTTGTGTTTCCCTTGATGTCATCATTGCTGTTACCGTAAGTGTTTGCATTTCCAATTACTTTACTGTTCCCGTGTGCGTTACAGTTTGCATTTCCGTATGCACTTGTGTTTGCATTTCTATTTTCATTAATGTTTTCACTTGTGTTTGTATTACCATTTGCGTTATCATTTACGTTTGCATCACCATGTGCGTTACCATTTGTGCTTGCATTTGCGTTGCCGTTACTTCACTATTTATAGTGCACATTCTCAAAAAGAAGGGAAATTCATGGCAAAAAAATCCATTTAATGCATCAGGTAGGGTTGTTCCACAGTGACAAAAGTGAGGATTTGATGTTAGGGTTCCCACCCTCTTGCATTCACTCCCATCCCACCCACCAACAGGTATTGGGTGTGCATTGGGGTCGTCAGTCATAACTCTCACCCCATTCTCCTATACCGCACCACGTCAGCTTGTTTGCATGTGGGATGGGTTGAGAGTTAGGACCGACAACCTCAACTCACACCCCAATGCATATTGGTGGGGCCGGGGTGGTGGTGGGGTGCAAGGGGGTGGGAACCCTAACATTGAATTTCCTCACTTTTGTCACTTTGGACCAACCCTAACTGATGCATTAAATGGAGTTTTTTGCCATGAATATATATATATATGTATATATACACACCTGTATATATTAATTGAAAAAACTTTGTTAATGCATTAGTTAGGGTTTCTATTACAGCAACAAAAGATTGGAAATTTCATGTTAGGGTTACCAACCATATCACCCTACCCCAACCATTTTCCACACACCAACAGAAGTTGGGGTGTGCCTTTGGGTCATCAGCCCTAATTCTTAACCCTTTCCATTTGTAAGGAAGCTGAGAGGGCACAGTATAGGAGAATGGGGTGAGAGTTAGGCCTGATGACCCCAAGGTGCACCCTGATACCTGTTGGTATGTGGAGAGTGGGGGGTCAGGGTGGAGTGGTAGGGTTGGTAACCCAAACATCAAATTTCCAATCTTTTGTCGCAGTAATATAAACCTTAACTGATGCATTAACAGAGTTTTTGCTATAGATTTCCTTTTTTTTGAGAAAGTGTAATGTTACCCATATGTGGTTATGGGAGCACAGGGCCTCAGTGCCCTGCACTCCCATCATGCATGCATATATAATTGACTCAAATTTTCATGAGGGAGTGCAGGGCCATCCAGACCCTGCACTCCCATCTATACATAATTGTAGAGACATTGTAATGACCTCTTATCTTCCTCTGGGAGTGCAGGGCCTTCCAGGCCCTTCGCTCCCAGTACTACATATAGAAGAGCTCTGCAGTCCCATTATTGTATAATGATATCCATATGTAGGAGCACAGGGCCCAAGGGCCCTGTGCTATAATCTATCCCTAAGTATAGACACATAGCACAGGCCTAGAGACATTTCAAGTACCCCTTGTGCTGCAAATGTGGCAATATCTCAGTGACAATAGGAAGTTTGGAAAATATTCCACTGCAGTTGTAATCATGACTTGGCATCCTGCATGCATGTTTAATGCACATAAAGGTGTACTATGCTACGCTTAGAGAAAAATCCATATCTTGAGCTATTTTTGAGATATAGAAAGGTAGTGCAGCCACCACAATGTTATCCTATGAAAGATTTTGAAACTTCTGAATGCTATAACCATGGAACTGATGTAATATTTTTCACCAAACCAGCAAAAGGCACATTGGTGGTGCAAGATCTTCCTACCCTGTAAATTTCAAGCTAAAAGTCCTAACCATTCATTTGCTATGTAGTGGCAAAGAAACTGTTTTTTGCGGAGGGTATTTTCACAAATTTTGCCATCATTTCATGAAAGTACATTTGGGAAACTTTTGCAAATTTGCAAATGTTTCGCAAATGTAGTTTTGTAAATTTGTGACACTTCCAGCTGAAAAATTGAAAAAAAATGTTTATGACCATTATTGTTTAAAACTAATGTCAGGATCTAGTTCCTTGGGCCACAATTAGGTAAACACAAATGTTGGTGTTTACCAAAGGGCAGTATTTTTTGAAATACAGTATTTTTAAGCTGTTGCTAACTGAAAACAAGATGACAGCAGCACAAAAGTGCAAAACCCATTTATGGCAGTCAAAAGTGCTTTCACGAAAGTAAAAACAGCTTTCAAGGTGGACATATATTTTTTTTCCCATTGACTATAATGGGAAATGTTAAACTTTAATAACTTTTGAACGGATTAATATTTTTTCACCAAACCTTCAAAAGGCACATCAGTGACCTAGACCCCATATGCCCCAAACATTTCAGACCAGACCCCCAACCATTTGGGCCATAGCCTCGAGCAAACAATTTGCCAAACAGCAAAGATTTTTCACATTTTTTGGCATGCCACAGCTCTGCAACCACACATCCGACCAGAATTAAACTTGCCAGATCCAGAGATTTATGGTACCAGATGGTGCATGCACAATTTCAGACAAATTGAACAAATAGATACATAGATACTGTAACTAGATAGATAAATTGATGATAGATAGATAGATAGATAGATAGATAGATAGATAGATAGATAGATAGATAGATAGATATTTTTGGGGTGCAGTCATCTACCTATAGTTAGGCTTGGGTAGGCACGTCAATGTTAAACTCAAAATTTTGCACTTTAATAACTTTGCAACTGTTCAATGGATTTGCACAAAATTTGGTGTACTGTGGGGTAGCTCTCTTGATGTGGCAAGTTATGTTCCAGCCGGATGTGCAGTTTCCAAGTTACATAGTAAAAAAACATGTTTTTACTCATTGACTTTGCTGAGAGTTTTCCTTGAACTTGCCTACAGCCCCGATGGTTTATGTTTTTTCATCTGACATTTTTCAGGGTAAAAAGGGACTACCTCACAGATGTGCCTTTTGCTAGTCTGGTGAAAAAATAATAAGCCATTTTAAAGTTATTGCAATGTAAAAATTTGAAAAAATCATTTCTGAGCATGCTCAGTAAGCACTAAAGTATAGTTGTATGAAACAAAAGAGGAATCCTGCTTTGTATGAGAACATTCCTCTTTCATATGGCTGCCATCTTGTTTTCATTTTGCCCAAAATATTTAAATTCCCCCCCCCAAAAAATGATGACATGGGGAAAACCCAACACATGTAGCTTGCTTATTAGCACCCCTAGGTGCATTTTTCATCTTACTGCTTGAAAAATGCCCTTACAATGGGCTTTTATTTAATGGTGAAATTCTTCTTTCATATCCACATAATAAAAAGTAGGATCTAACTTCATATGGTGAGCTACAAAGCAAGATCCTACTTTGTGAGCTGAAAATAGAAATATTGCTGTAGAAATAAGTTTTACTGCTGACATCTGGGTGCCCACTCACATATCTGAAATGTGTAGTATGGTATGGGCTGCATGCCCATTGGATCATGCTGTGGACCAATGGGCATACAGCCCTACTGACGGTGTCAGTCAGTGGGCAGGAGGGCAGCAGGTGGGTGGGGTGCTGCCACCCGCTGCTGACCGGGGGAGCAGGGTGGTGGGGATCAGTGGACGGGTGGGGAGGGGGGTCCACTGGACACCAGGGATGATGGGTTTCTTCTAATTCTACTCCAGCCTGTGATCAGGCATACAGGTCCACTGTACCACCACGGATGATAGGAATTTTATTTTATTCACTGAAGCCCACGATCGGGTGGGCAGCAGTCCACTGGACCACCAGGGATAATAGGAATTTTATTTTATTCACTGAAGCCTGTGATTGGGTGGGAAGCGGTCCACTGGACTTCTCTTTTATTTACTTATCCCGTGATCAGGTGGGCAGTGGTCCACTGGATCACCTGGGATTTTGGAGTTCTCTTATATTTACTTAGCCCACGATCGGGCGGGCAGGTCCACTGGTCCACCAGGGATTTGGGAGTTCTCCTTTTCTACTGATGCCCACAATCGGGCATGGGGGGCCGCCACCACGGAGGTGCAGCCAGAGCTCAGGTGGCCAACCACAGGTGGCAGCTGCCATGTTGCACCCTTCAATACGGCAGCTCACCTGTGGGTGGCCAGCCCTTGCTCCTTTTTTTTTGGCATAACTTTGTGCTGGGGCAGGTAGGGGTTGTGCATGGCTCCACACATCCAGGGCTGAATATCAGGCTGTGCAGAGTATGCATGGGCACGCCCCCCAACCTGCACCTGCATACATTACTGATGCGCTCCAGTCATCAGGATTTGTGCTGCGCATTTCCCGTTTTGAATATCGCACCAGGGTCATCAGTGGGTTGCGCATGGCTCAACACTGTTGTGCCATGCACAACCCTTTTGAATATCTGGACCATAATGTCTTATCACTATCTATGAAGGAAGGCATTCAACATACAACATAGGTTTTAAAAAGTTTATTTTAAAAATGCCAATTGAATTGTGGCCAAATTACATTTGTGTTCCTGGAGTGGGCAAAAAAAACAAGTGCCTACTACAAAAAAAAGAGAAAAGCTGATATGAATGCAAGACAGTTGTGATCTAGTACATATTACCTGATGAAACAGATCACACATTTTAAAAATGTGTACACAGCAATATTTATAAAGAACTGTCTGGTATTTACTACTTTGCACTTGGAAAATTCCACACTCGACCCCTTAATGAAGCCAATCCTACAAAACAGCAGGATCACATCATGAGTAGTATACTAGGTGTAACATTTAAAAGCACTACTAGATTTTATGTCAGTTTTACATGCACCAATCCAAAACATTGCTTTGAATTAAATGAACAAATATAAATCAGCTATCATTAATGAGAAATGGCAAGTGTTAAGCAGTTAAGAAGCTGTACTGCCTTCTTAGAATAATAATATGTAACACATGCACAACATCAATCAGAAATATGAACTGCATGTTCTTAAAATTAGTATTATACAACAATAAGAATGCAGTATGTCAATATACAAATAATATTTTCAGTCACATATGCATATTTAAAAATCTGAGTTGTAGTTTGGTGGTTGTTGAATGGTAGCTCAGGGACTGTGTCACAGTAGAGATATTTTTGACAGTCCAAATCACTTTATAATAGTACATGTCTGTAAATGATGAGTGGGTTACACTTCTTTGTACAGCAGTGTACCATCAGAAACATCTATATGAGCCAAGATACTATACAGTTGCTGACATATTTATACAGCCCAGCACCCTACATTTATGAGCCCACTTGAACTGCATTTATGTAATTGTAATCAGCAAAGCAATTAAGGCTTTACATGTAGAAAGAAACAGTAAAAGGAATACTGGTTTTCAATGTCCTTATGTCAAAATCACTTGGATTTTGTTTCACATGAGTGTTGCATTATGCATGACAACCATGAACAAGTGGTAATATATACTGTACTCTGACAGTATAGAGAGATTTACAGCACCATCACAAAACACAGTCATTACAATGTGCCAATAAAATGATATACTGAAAACAAGTATGCTATAAAAGCTGTGAGGAATACTACAACAAGCTACTCTTCTGTAACTTGTACAGGCTCCATGTTTCTCAGGATAATGACATGTGCATTTTTCAGATTCTTCAGCAGTCTTCTTTCATGGTGCACACTGTATCATTACTTTCTATCCAGCCACCTCTGTATCTGTGTCATGTCACATAATGACCAGACTGTACCAAAGAGCCATGGTGGAAAATGATTGCATGAGTGCCAAAGTGTGCACCTGAAAACATGACTTTGCCAGCACTGAAGTATGTAATGGGTGTCATCACTTTTAATCCATACAAATCAAATTGCTATAGCACAGTCATGTCATATGTGCTGCACGGAGTGATCCTCAGAGGTCGTGTTGTGGTTCTGCCACATCTTCGGCACTCCCAGCTGCATTTTGCATCTCTGAATAATTTGCAAAACTTCACAAATGCCATCTGGAATCTACACAGAGATCCAGAGCATATCATTTGTGGTTTCTCTGTCTATGTAATCACATGACAGACATTTATATTTGCACATGTAATTAACTGTGAAGTACTGTATCATTGGAATATCATCTTCATCCAAACTGTTCATGACAACCATCATAAACTCAGCAACATCTTGATGTGCATTGTCAGTGAACAGTTCCTGTCTGCAATAAGTTGCCAGAGTTAACCAAAGTGGTGTTAAGCTCTGTAAACTCAGAAGTTGCTGTCAGCTGCCCCTTATTACTCTACTTAATGCCTCGGACAGGGTTGTTGATTTGCAAGCAGTGAGAAGTTCAACAAACTCTAGCATATGTAGGAGTGCCTGCATTGCACCATTAGCATTGCAATTCACTCCAGTACTGTTGTCAGATATTACCATTCCTGCCATACCAATGCACTTCTTTGCTGGTGATGACCTCATTTGATCAGCTACTAAGGATTTGTCATGAGAAACAAAGGCAGAAGAGTGATTGTTCTTAGGTTTCTTCCTCTTTAATATATGTGATGCACCCATAGAGACATTTTGCATCACTACATTGCCAGGTACAGGAATCAGACACCATTTGAGTTGATCTAGAGTCCACACTTGATATCAGCACAGATCTTACTTTGTGTAATATTCATTATGTAAAGACCTGCCAGACTTCTAACACGAGATAAGGCATCATAGCTCATGTCATCTTTGAAGATTGCACTGCCTATGTCAACTATTACAGCATCAGGACTCAACTCTTGAGACTTTTGGATGGACACAGGATATGCAAGACAGAGTGAGAACTGCTTCCTTGTTACATAAATGTCCTTCACAGTCTGGAACTTAACAGTGCACCTATCAATGAGTACAGGCTTCTCAAGGTTGTCAAATTTAACCACAACCATCTCAACAAATGTTTTCCATATGTTGTACTGAAAGTCTGCTATGTGGTCCATATCACCATTAACAAGTCCATGGTCCACATCAAAACTGCAATGAAGCATGACATGTCATTCTTACACAGTGACAAAACTGTTTCTAAACTTGCAGTATGTGACACCTCTGAGGTCAGTTATTTTAGTTGTGCTACCATCTTTGACACCATAGAAGGACTTGAATCAAGTAATGTTAGTGTAACAATGTTTTGCTGTTCCCTCTCAACATAATTTGGCTGAACTCAGCACACTGCTTAAGCCTAGTCATCAGTCACACAATGCGTACACCATCACTTTGTAGCTTAGAAAACAGATCACATGCATCCTGTATGGAACTTTGCTTTCTGGCTATGACTCATGTCTTCAACATTTGTACATTGGTAGTGATAAGTTCCTAATGCAAGCTTCATCAAGTAGCAGTTTATATTGTACATTACCACACTGTTGCATAGTTTGAAAAAGTTCAACATACAAGAAGAACTCCCATAGACTGACACCACCTATGCAACCAGTTGTCTTTTTTTCTTGTTCTACTGAAAAAGTAGAGAATACATGATGAGCATTTACTGAAGCAAGTTGCAGTAGGTTTCCAAAAACTACTATGTTTTTCCCAACAAATGGTGAACTATCATCAGTGCTGATTATCTCCTTCAGGCATAGGTGAATGAATGCAAGAAGAACATTTGAAACCATGCTGATCTCATCAATGATTAACAGTTCCAATTTTTCAAACATGGTCCGTAGTTCACTTGTAACTTCAAATTATAATTTTCTATACTCACCTGTCTTGCCATGCTCAACAGGCAGCATACAAAGTCAGTGTAGTGTAATACCACCTATATTGTATGCTGCTAGTCCAGTTGGAGCTGAGACAATGACAGAGGCTGGAACACCAGTAACTTTTCATATTGCAGCACTAATGACTTCAATGACAAAACTCTTACTATCTGTCTTTCCATCAGCACCACTGACAAACATCCAAATTGGATTGTATTTGTCACATGAGCACTCCTTCTTCTGATGTTTCATGCCATGCTCCACAACATATATGACAGTAGTGTAAATGATTCCCTATCTTTTTAAGAAAGCATTTTATGAGAATTGAATGAATTATTTTATACATATCTGATCTTAGTAATTATGTGAATTCTGTCTGTACTGTCCAAACTTGCCTTGACCTGTAATGGCACCCAGAGCCTCTGGGATTGGGTGCTAATCTACAAATGAAGCATTACTTACTTACTTACTGATGGTCATTCAACATTTCCTGAACCATGGAGCTGTCAGTGCTGAAGTGGCTAGCCTGATGTATAGCACTTTCACCCTCTGACATCAGGACTGCAGGATCATTAGCAGGAAGGGGAGGTCCCAGAGCTCCTTCACCATCAGGGTCACTTATTTCTTGTGAGTTAAATGGAGTATCTTTTTCCAGTCCTTGTCTCATTTTCTCCTGTTGCTGTTTTTTTCTATCTCCAATCTGTTGATGTAAGCAACTGATGCTTCAGTTTTAAATGAGTCATAACTGAGATAGAATTGTTCCTCATATGTCTCAAAATCACCTCTTAATGATCTTTCATGTCTCCATGGCTTGAACAGAAACAAGAGAGCAAAGTAGTAATGCTCTTTCTTGTCTGCAGTTGTCAGACTCAGCTTAAAGTGGTTGATCAACCATGGTTTCCACCTCTTCTCAAGACTACAGTACCTTCCAAGCCTGTGACTTTGTATATCTGTCTAGCTGGATCTGATTC
Organism: Neoceratodus forsteri; assembly: GCA_016271365.2. NCBI lineage: Eukaryota > Metazoa > Chordata > Ceratodontiformes > Ceratodontidae > Neoceratodus > Neoceratodus forsteri. The sequence goes on along the minus strand of CM057450.1, from coordinate 1,189,223,700 downwards.
AGGCCCCCATTTGTAGTTGTGCCATTGAGAGACTTCAAATAGAGACATGTTATCCATGGCATTGTGGTGCTGTGGATAGTAAGTGTCAATTAAGTTGTTCTTCAGTATATTGGTTGAAGATGACCTGAATGCAGCAATCTCTTCAATCTCATCATGACTTCTGAGGGCACATAGTCTATTTTCCTTGATGTTGATGCTCAGGTAATGAATTGACTCAGATTTTCCATAGAGGCATGTGCCAGTTAGCCGGTCACTTGCTTCATAGGCTCCACATTCATGGTGTGACAGAGTCTTTAATCCCAGAGACCAGAGCCATGAAGAGATTGACCTGTTACTGTTGAACAAATCTTCCCAGAGCTCCTGCAAGCAAGTTTGCTCATTCTTGGTGATGTACAAAGTAATGTACCTTACCAGAGCCATGGAACTGTCTGCAACAAACTATACATCAATGTTAGCCTGCCGCATCAACAACAAAGCTGGACTGTAGTCATTGATGAATGCTTCAGTTTCTTTTCTGGGAAACTCGTAAACTCTCATTGTAGATTTCACTTTCAGGTGATGGTGCATGGCAGAGAAAACATCATTTAAATGCCCATTTTCACACACACACACACACACACACATCCAGGAAATCCAAAACAACACCTTGTGTACCAGTTTCCACAGTTTTTCACCCTCTTACGACAGTATTTGCAACACAAGTGCCACTGGAAATTCTAAACCAGTTTCCATAGTGTTGGACTGTCATATTTGTCAGGAAGCTGAAATGTTATGTACTTCATGATAAAGTTAAGCGTCTCGGAACCATCACTGTCACCTATGTTGGGAGCATCCTATGCCCACAGTAGCATGTGAATGTGAGGAGCTCCTCATGCCTGATATTCCACCCTCCAGAAGTAGATTACTTTTTGACAGAATGATCCTGAGCACTGCATGAAACCAATGGGTGAAAGTGCCATGATACAGACACAGGGTGTACAGAGCATATCTCACTGAGAGTCATGTATGCTATACCATCTACGTCTGAATTTGCCCACTTCAGAAGGTCTGCTAACTCTTCTCAGGTGTACTCTGCACAGCTGAGAGTAACAAACCATGTAGCAGCACCAAACTCTCACAACATGCACATTACTTCTGAGTGCCTTCTATACCAGTACTCTTTTGTACCATGCATACTGGAGAGGATGGAGCTAAGATTTTCCTGGAGTGTCTGTTGCAATTTCAAAAGCAACTGTGCAGCTGCCATGCCATGTAAATCTGTGGACAGCCACAAAATATGTGCAATGGATGCAGACAGTATACTTAGTTTACTCTCCCACAAAAAGGTGGAACAAATACTGGATATTTTTTTGAAACTTACCATCCGAATGAAATACTTTAGATGCTTGGTACTCAGCTGTAGGAATGCGTGCCTCACATTCATCCAAGTGACCAACAGTGCCATGTGGAAACAGATCAGGGACACAAGTCAATATTGTCACGTACTGGATCCTTGCCATGTAGAGGGTGAGTTGTGTATTGTTCATACATATTTTCATTAGTAGCCATGGAGACCTTCTCAATCATTGCTTTTGTGATGTCAACCACTCCAAACAGCCTGTCAATGTCAGCAAGGTGATCCACATTAATATCCTAATACAAGGGTCTGTGACACTTTAAATACTGTAGAGCATTTTTTCACCTTCTGAACATTGACAACATCTTGCAAAATATTTCTGACATAGTTGGCACACCATTGACCAGAATACCAATACTGTTGTCTCTAGTAATGGTCTCAACATTTTGTTGCAATGGGAGTGGCCAGTACATGATAGAGCCCTTTAATTATTTAATTAGCTCTTTCTGTGGCATATTTTTCATTTTTCTATTCAGTCATAGAATTTTTGAAATGGCTTCATTGTCTGTATCAGAATCCGTTTAAACAAATTCAAAGAAGCTATCTCAGCAGGGGTGACATCTACCTCCATGTTGTTCAGGACTGATCTTAGAGGCAAACTGTCAGATTTTATCTTAGAAAAACAATATATACTTATATACTGTTTTGTCGAGTTGAAAGTAATTTTTAAGCAACAATTAGGCAACCAAATGACCCCACATTTCATTCCATCTTGTAATGTTTTGGAGGTCAACCTTTGCCGTTTGTTCATGATAGAACAGATGGTTACATGACACACATACAATATCAAATTTGTGTGTCTTACACATCTCAAATTTAGCACGCTCATTTCCAAATGCTCTGAGCAAGTGCAATTCCTGTACTGTCACTGATTGCTGCAGATGATCAAGACTGACTGTTGAGACATCAGCTGAAGCTGTTTTTCATAATTTATGTTCCTTGATAAACTGGTGGAGACCATGTATGTCATCATCAGTTAATAAGGAATCAAATACTGTGAAGTGTATGACAGTACACATGAGGTGATACAAACTTCTGACAAATTTCTGCATACCCGAGTTATGTACAGCAATCATACAGAAGTAATGAAATATGCTATCACATGCTCCGATTTGCAAACAAGCCAAAGAATGGCCCATCAGAATATGGTGCTATCTAACCTCACACTTGTCAATGTCTTGAAACAGTATGTATTTCTCATATCTCTTTGTGCTCAGAAACATATCAATGAACGTTTCTACCACATGAAAAGAATCTTCTTTGATATTATATGTAGCATCACATGTCCATGTGGTACAATGTGTTTTTTTTTTTTCTGTTCATCACTAGGAGAATTGTCATCATCCATCTCCTTTATGTCAATATGTTGGAGCACAGGTAAAACACTGTGCTTTCCCAGAATCATTTACAGAAACAGTCACTTCTGTGTTCTGTACAGGATATGTTTCTTCCCAAAAGTATGCCTCTGTATTTAGTGTGTGTAGCCATCAGTCATCAAACACCAAACGCAGATTGTCCCTGGTTAGATACTCAAAGTCATGAATTTGGTTTTGAGATTCTCAACAATTTGTGTTGAATGTGTCAATGGCAGCCATCATAGTAGTCTGCAAGTGGGATGGTATATTCACTACCATGTTTATAAACTGTCTTGCTTCCAGGCGTAGCTTGATCAGTGAAAGTTTTCTCTTAACTTTCTTTCCACTATGTCTTAATATTGCTGATATGATGCGTTCAGTTTTAGCTTTGTGCAACAACATTTTATAGTATTTCATTCTTTGGTGCTGCATGCTATGTACACTATCACTTGTGTTCCTTTTCTTTTGCTTAGATGGCCACCTCTTGGTCATTTTCTGACCTTTGGCTGTTGGTCTCTTGAATGAGACTAACATTATGTTTTTTACATGTAGGTACCATACTTCTGCCACCACATCTGATCTTAGATGTGACTTTTTTGCTCCCTTTGCAGGGAGAGCAATGACAATTTGCCTAATGTCTCTTTTTACTTTGACTACCATTCCCCTTACAGCATAGAACAGACTGACCAAAATACTTCTCCTTTCTATGAAAAGATTTTGTCTGTGCAGTTGGCAAGTCTTTTCTTGATCAGATCTCAATTTCTTTAATAAGTGCTGTGAATATGTAGAAGAAAGAGAAAAAAATAAAAAATAAAACATCTGTAGAGCTGAATAGAGTATCATGCTAGACAAATTGTCACAGGAAATAAGTCATACATCACTAGGCAGTGAGAAAGGTACTTCACACTGTAACTCTGTGAGTGAAAACAAAATGAGTATAATTTAAGTATAATCAAGAAAAGAACATGATTAAAGAGGCATTTCAAGCTACACTATGTGTGCATAGTCAACACAACAGGTAGCAACAGTACAAGCAGAACAGGCTGCATATTGTTACTATGGGGTCAGTACTAACTCTATGAATACTGATATTCAGTCACACATGGAATAGTACACTAAATGGATCAATTCTTGGTAATCATATCATTAAAAAGTGTCAACTGCTGTGTATGTCACAAGTAAAAAAGAACAATTAAAATGAAAAAAATGATTTGACAGTGAAACATGTTTAAAAATTATCATACAGTATGATGTTTAGCTTTTGTTTTATATGCATTGTATGATTTAAGATGAGTTACAGTACATAACTATAAACCAGTATGTTTACATTAAATAACTATATATAAAACACAGTAAAGTGAAACACACATTGTCAAATATGGTTTAATCTATTATTGTCCTACTGTTAGCTGCACATCCTAACTATGGTTTGTGTGAAAATCAGCAAAAATAATGATGCAGTATTGAAACTGTGGATGGAAACATGACAAATGGCCAACAAATGTATTAGTCTCAGTATGAGACAGGATCCTTTTCCACAAAATGCTATTTCTTTTGTGTGACTCAATCACAAAAAAGGAATTCTAAATGTGCAAAAGGATTCTGACCAATCAAAAACTGGCTAGAGATTGCATAATGAACTGACGCTCATGACACACAGAATCCTTTTTCGTGAGCTAGGATTCCTTTTTCATGGTGCTCTTGCAAAAAAGGAATCAAGAGTCACAAAAAAGGATTTAAATGTAAACAGGAAATACATTTTTTGAGTCAATCAGAACAGGGAAACACTGACAAAAAGGAATTGTAAATGTGAAAAAGGATTGTAACCAATGGAAAACCTTGTAGAGACAGTTTAACTGGTGTGACATTTGTGAAACAGAATCCTTTTTAGTGAGCTAGAATTCCTTTTTCGCAACGTGCTCACAAAAAAGGAATCACGAGTCACAAAAAAGGATTTCAGAATCAACAGGAACTACTTTTTTCACCCAGTCAGAAGTGGGAAGATGGTCAGAAGTTTGCTGTCTTGGATTTGTATCTGAGGAACTGACTACACAGATAGAAATGCTGTAAGTACAAAATGGAATAAATTAAAGTTTTTAAAATGATATGAACTGTGCACACATACATAAACTACATTTCCTGCAATTGGAAATTATAAGCAAGTCAACCGTCTTTTCAAAATCCATGTGAGAGAATTTTTTAACATGAAAAAAACTAGTCAAAACATTTTCTATGGGACAGTTGTGTTTTTACGAAATTCTTCCGATGATAACAGATCAAATGATTATAGTACTAGTCTTTTAATCATTAAAAAAAGTATGCCCCAGACAAAGCTAGACAGCCAGGCAGTGAAGAAAATATCTGGTGATTAAAAGAAAAGCCTGTGACATTGTAAGAAGATGCTAGTATATTCCCACACAGCCACATGTACTCCAATTTTAATTTGTTTAATTTTCTTTGTTTTTTTTTCCTGGTGACAAGTCCATAACTTCTCACAAATACAAAACCACTAAACAGAAGCTTACATTACTATGTACTGGCACACACTTAGTTTGAACACATGTTTACCTTTCTTTAGCAAAAAGCATGGGTTTAAAAGTAAATGTCATATAGCAGTCTTACTACCTAGGATGCCAGCTCAAAAAGGAGGGAACAGAGGCAGTGTGATACTATCCCTACATGTGCTGCCACCAACAGAATTGGTCAACATTGACATGTTAGAAGTACTGTCCAATCAGGTAACTTCACTGTGCCTCCAAAATAAAAGTATATTTTACAAACAATTATCCAATAACAAACAACCCATTAGACATAACAGACATAACAATAATTATTTATCTGATCAGCATAGAGTTATTGTGGTTACCCAATGAAGTGCTTTAAAACTGTTTGTTGCTGTGTGACTCAGCTAACCTGCCTTCTGACAGTTTGAAATAAAAAGTAAACCAGTTATTTGGCACAGGGCTGTTGAGAGAGAGACACACATGTTTGTGATTGCTGTTATTTGCACTATTTCTGAAAAGGATAAAACATGGCAAAAGGCTCCAGAACTAGTTTTTGGATCCTCAGAAGTTCAATTGTGCGAAGGGCAGCACAGTTTGCTAGGAGTAGTTATTTTGGAAATGACTTGCGATTGTCAAACTGTAATGTCTTCTGGTATGGTAAAGATGGGAGCAGCTCAAGCCAGCTGTACACCAACTTCTGGAGACACACCCAGAGCCAGACATACTTCTGATCCATGTTGGAGATAATGATTTGGGCCACAAAAGGGGTATAGATTTGATTGAAGCAGCTAAATCTGATCTGGAAGATCTAACAGAAATGTTGTCTGCCTGTAATATTCTGTATTCAGATATTACAGAGCAGATGATCTGGAGAAGACAGTAACACACTCCTGGACTGGAAAGAACTTGTAGAAAGGTCAACATTCAAATATCTGGCTTTCTTCATGATCTGGGAATGCACAGTATACATAACCCCAAAATTAAACATTACAAACATTGGCTGTATCTAAAAGATGGTGTGCATCTCTCAGATGCTGGTAATATGATTTTCTTAGGGGACCTCTGGCATGGACTCCTACCACTGTTGTGAATGTGTTATTCCATACACCATTAGTACCATGATGCCCCCCCCCACCACCACAAAGGCTCTGCTCAGTCATATGTATGTATGTTTGGTCAAAAAATAGAAGAGCTACAACTACACAACATACATCACATATTTAGCAATTGTGCATTTTTATCGCACATAGTTTTCTTTTTTTTTGTTAATTTACACGTGTTTTTTTATCATTCTATATATTACTGTATGAGTAGCACAAGTGTTGGTATACTGAAACAATACACAGGCGCACCACACTGTTGTTGGCTATGTTTGGGGGGTGGCGAGAAGGTGTGTGGGGGTGGAATACGAGTACATATATGTGTTGTCTAGCCAATAAGACACAAGGCAGTGTGCATTAGACATTTATAAGGTGCAGCGAGTGAAACATGAGGCAGCAGGCTGAGTGCCTTTTGGTCCATGAGAAATGCCTAATGTACTTTGCTGTACCATCTAATTGCACTTATAAACTGGGGCTGTTTGATATATATTTAAAAAAGTAACATTACTAGGCTGAAATAATACAACAGTAACATTTTGGGATGAATTTAACAGGAAATAGTTCCTACGCCTGCATGAGGCTTTTTTTTTGTTATTAGAATTGAATCCCTTCGCACACACATCTGTAACAATGACACAAACACAGTAATCACAACAGGAAAAAAGGAAACAGTGCTGTGAATGCTTTTCTTTCTTATTTTTTTCTTTAAAGTCAGAAAGAGTCTGTTCAGAAAGCAGAACTGAGAAATCTCACCACTAAGCCACCAACAAACCAAATATCTATATATTTTTTCCTTTTTGTTTCCCAACAGAAGAAACAAACATGCCAAAAACTCTGGAAGGATGGGGACACACTTGCCCTAGCGCAGGCAATCCAGCAACATGGAAATGCAGACATCATGATGAAAGTAACCAATCTAAGCCTGACAAAAACATGGAAGAAGATTGGCTGCTCCTTGGGTGACTAGGGATCAGTAAAAAACCCTGAGGAATGCCAGAAGAAGTGGAAGCAGCTCCAGCAGAAATGTTCTAAGGCAAAAGCTGTTGGAACTGTGCATGTGAGAGATTGGGACTGGTACAATCTGGCCATCAAAGTGTGGCAGGATGCAGGGAGCCTATGTTTGGAGAACACCACCATGGCAGTAATTATACCATCTGTATGTATCTTTTAGTAAAAAAAAACAAAATATCCATCCGATAGCAGAAATGCACATCTATCTTAGCTGCCATTAGTAGAGAGACACACACATAATATGATTGACTGCCACAGCCACATCCTATTATACCTACTCATAAGTATTCAGGTGGCTATAATATGTAACCTAATGGTTAATGTAGTAGCTATATAATCTGAAAATGTCTATTTTTTTTTTATAACTTACATGACTTGGGCTAGTTTGGGTGGGGACAAGAGCACAGCACATAATAGCAGTTCTATTTTGATTTAAAGACAACCATATACAGTTCATGAAGAACAACTTCAGTAACAATAAATGACTATTATGCAGGAATGTATGTTTTCTTTCACAAAAGACTGTATTTCACTTAAAGCAGCCTTAAGTTTTAAAGAAAGCAAACATCAAGAAGGAACTTATCTTAGTAAAGAACTACAGCAGAAAATGTGCAATGCTCAAGTTTCAAGTGGCGTATTCCAGCTCTGTTAAATGACTCTCTGTCACCTCTTGCATTCACACTGTGTGTAATAGAGACTGTCAGTTAAACTTCATTTATCACACTGGAACCCCAAAAAGGCAATGATTGTATAAATAAGCAAACATATGTCAATTGAAACCTAAGAACTATAACTCAGAAACTGAAAATATGGCTGATATTACTGTATTTATGTATGACAACACTACATTAGTGGTATGGAATGTCATAGTTTAGCACATTTTTCCCTTACAGAAAACAGCATTTCACTAAAAGAGACACAATAACTGCTATACCATTATGTCTTCTCCATTTACACAGAAAATGAAGGCTTTCCTGGCACAAGTGGTAAAAGGATTTGGCTCGTACCAGTCCCACGTAATCTGATGGAGGAGGATCCTGTGGTCGAGTTGGTGTTGGTGATTGAAGCTACAGGTATGTACCAAACAAGCAGCAGAAAGATATACAGACCTCTAGATAAGTGTAATGCACTGCAGTGTTGTATATGTATATCTTTTTTTTGTTTTGTCTTCTTGTTTCTCACCCCACCAGTTGGCCCTCTTTCAGGGGGATGCTACAGTTACATCCCCCCAACATCCACTGGAACTTACCAGCATCTTCCTATGGGGCTTGTACTCCTTGGTGGGGTCAGCAGAGGGGCTTCCCCAAAGAAGCAGATCCAGTTTGGGCTGGTGGCCCAGGAACTCAGGAAGCACATCCAGTAGGCACCCAACATCATCCAGCCACCACTGAGTTCACCCACATTTTCTCCCCATCATGGAGGAAGGCTGGGCAATGACACCAATGGCGGTGCCATGCATACTCCCATATGCAGCATGCCGGTTGTCTGTTCTGATGCCGTCGCCATTCTACAGCATTGGTGTGCAAACCCCCAGCCTCTACTAGGGACCACACTGACACTGACCACTGATCCACTGCCCTCCTTAGAGGAGAAGAACAGTCTTTGGCATGCTCAATCCTCCTCTCCCCAGCCAACACTAGACATCCCAAGGTCACACCTCACCCAGAGTTACTGGTGTGGCAGCAAGTATGGTTAGTGCCTCAGCCTTCCATGCCATGGGGCTAGCTATAAATGTATACTTTAACAGTTGTGTAAATGTGTAATTCATAATAGACATTCAATAACAGCATAAGCACACAAAGTACTATCTGTACTGTATATCATGATGAGAAAATAATTACAGATGGGAGCCCCAAGCCATACCCAACATCTGCTGTGCTGCAGGTGTAGGAGGACTGGTGGGGGGGCAGGGGTCTGGAGAGTTTATGGTTTCAAATTGTTACTGTATAATGCACAAACTAATATTTATGACTGTGAGCCTAAGCAGTGCATTTACCCAACTGTTTTTTCCTATTTTTCCCATTGTATTTCCTTACTGTTTGAGACACTATTGTCATATCCCTAGTTACATGTTGTATATACAGTGGGCAGTATGTAGTTAGTGAACCACATACAAAATGTGCATATTAAATTACAAACAAGTGTTATATACTTAGACATTTAAATCACAATAGGTACTATTAGTACTGCATGTTACTATGAACAGAACACAATTCTATAGCCTTTTATTCAATTTGTATTTTTCAGATCAAGACACTATCAGGGAGAGCACTGGTGGTGAAGAAGGACAGGCCACAGAGGGAGGAAACTCAGAAGAACAAGACCCGTTTGTGGCCCAGAGGCAAGTACCACCAGTTGCTGGAGGCTCCTCAGAGGAAAATCAGGGACAGCAGTCCCAGACTGGTCCCTCAGGCATCAGCAAAGTTGCAGTTGGACGCAGGCCTCTAGCTTCAAAATGTAAGTAAACAACAATTCCCTTACAGTTAAGTTACACAAAATATTCAGTCAGGTGCTGTATGCTATATGAAAGACAAAGAACCTCTGTGCACAAACACTGAGGCAAGGGTTACCCCACAGGGCATTTAGCTGGGAAGCCAAGTTTCAAGAAAATACAAAATCACACATGCCCACACAATGCAAAGCATCATGGGCTGCATATGTAAATCGGCACCATGAAATTCTGCTTAAAGTTGAACCAGCATGACATTCTGTGGTGATTTGCATATGCAGCCCATGATGCTTTGCATTGTGTGGGCATGTGTGATTCTGTATGCTATATAGTGTGTAGATAACTCAGAATTGTCAGGTCATATCATTTAAAGTTAGCATGTGTTTGACCATCAATGATAAACAAAGGGTTGTAGTTATCCACAGCTCCATCATGCTACTAGCATGTGGTTTGTTTTCTAGTTAGTAACTAACACATTGAATAGATGTGGAAGTATATGCAGGCCATCTAATAATTAAGCAATAATGCATGACCAGGGGTTATGTTAATGCTTGTTAAACACTCTCTAGTGGTGTAATGTTACAAAAGGCATAGCTGAGTGCCTCATGCCCCAGAAAGTGATTAACTGACCATTAGCATAACCCCTGTGAATACCTTATTGCTATTATAGTTTTAAGAAATAAACAGTTAAACCAGCAAAGAGGTGCATTGTTATGGTAGGAATGGTAACATTTGACAACAGTACTGGAGTGAACTGCAATGTTAATGGTGCAATGCAGGCACTCCTACATTTGCCAGAGTTTGTTGAACTTTTCACTGCTTGCAAATCAACAACCCTGTCTGAGGCATTAAATAGAGTAATAAGGGGTTGATAGAATGCATACAGCCAATCAGAAATCTCTATTTCTCAGACCTTTTTTATAATATGTATTAGCATTGTGTGCATATGACAATTGTCTGTGTTGTGCTACTACAGGGTGTGGAGGGGTAGTTCAAGTCTCTGAAAAACATCAAGATCAGAGATAAATAACAGTGAAATAGCAAACAAACATAGCAAGATTGCTGTTTTGCTTCAGCACATGACCTGTAAATGAATGTTTAAAGCCCATAATACATCAATGGTAGTGCTTTTTGCTATGCCACCACAATTCAATTGTATGGTAGCAAAGGTAGGTCACATACTGTATGCAAGGATTCTCATACAATAACAGTTGTGTCATCAATTTCACTAGAAGTATATTGTTTTACCTGTATGTTCTGTGTGTGGGATGGTAAAATATACAGCAGATCAGGGGGCATGTATAGGTACAATCAATGTATGTATAGCCTTTGGCATTATTTTCTCCTTGCACATTACATGCCATTTCTTGCTGTCCCTCAACACAATTGCTGGCAGAGTACTGGACTGCTGGCCTGACTACAGTCACACAACTCACTATCACAGTCTACCAGTTGTCACAGCATGCAAGTTTACTGATTTGACAGTACTAAATAGACATTTACATACCATACAACTGTGGCATGATTGTGACAGACACTGATTGTAACATTTGCTGTTTACTATTCAGAAACATGCCCTCCTTCACAAAAAAATTTAAATGTTATGATTACATTATAGTACCTCTTTACTGGCATTAAAGTGAAAGTGGGTAAATATATGTGCATTACTACTTACTTTTTATCACACAATATTAAACCACATTACATATGCAGCAGACATTCAATAACGTGCCACAGTACAGAACAATTCTGTTGTATGATGTGACTTTCACCATAGTAACAAAACGCATCACCATATTTTACAATCCCAGTTTTACAATCATCGGGAAGTATTTCACTTCTGTTTGGTTACCGTGTGGTTTCAGTCTCACAGTTTCTACTGTGTTAAATGATAGAAACTTTCAAGTACCTCAAGGGAATCAACAAAGTCCAAGAGGGTAGTATCTTTCAAAAAAAGAGGTGTGCAAGAACAAGGGGGCACAATTTAAAGATGGGGGGGCTCAGAGGTAATTTAAGGAAGTATTTTTTTCACAGAGAGGGTTGCGGATGCATGGAACGGCCTTCCAGAGGAGGTTGTGAAGTCAAAAACAGTGGTGGAATTCAAGCATGCATGGGACAGTCATAAGGCAATTCTAGGGGGTGGGGGCAGGAAGAAGTAGGCTACTGGTTAACTAGGATCAGCAGCTTATCCATTAGGTAGGGAAATGGGCAGACTGGGTGGGCCAAGCGGTCCTTATCTGCCATCAAATTCTATGTTTCTATGTTTAAGGACACTTCCAATTCTTCACTGCAATTCTGATTGATTTCAAACTGAACAAAAGACACATAAATAACCTCTTGCTCATTAAAAAAAGCTCTAAAGGCACACTTTGGTCCTTTCCTTGGGACATGAATTCCCAAGACATTATTTCTAAATTTAAAATTGCTACTATTAAAGCCCATCCAATCTCTAATATTTATTCACTATTATTAGCAGCTAAATTTTCAGACATTCCCATCCAGAATTCCTTTTGGCAAACTGAAGTTATGGATGTTTCACTGAACTGATCCAAACTGTGGCATACTATTTATATTTTTATTCCATTGGATAATCTAAGATTAATTCAATTCAAAATACTACATAATGCCTATATGTCTCCCCAGAGATTATACAAGATGGGTTTTAAAAATTCCAATACTTGCCCAAGATATTATTCTGATATTGTCTCGTTGTCACATATGTTATGGTTGTGTCCACAAGTGAAATGTTTATGGCATGAAATTAAGGAACAAATTATTAATAAACCTGACAAGCAATATGCTTTTGACCTTCAGTCTTGTAATCTGGGTAACTTTAAGGGTGTGGCCTCCAAAGCAGATAAAGCTGTTTTGACTTTTGTAGGTGTTTTAACCAAGAGAATAATTCTTAAACACTGGGTGGACAGTACTCCCTCTTCTTTTAAAGAATGGTTGACCAATATTCATACCAATTTGTGTCTTATTTATTTGATTAGCACTTTTAATAATAAACAAAAATATTTCCTGTCTACATGGGGGAAACTGAGGGATTTAATTGATAAAATTTGATTTTTATCTCTTTGAAATATTTTTGTTGGTAACACACTCCCTATAAATCTTGATTATTTTGATGGTTTGTTGTAAACTAGGGTAACTTTACTTTATTCTGCTTTTCACATTTTCAGTAATTTATAAGTTTATGAAATATGTGTCTTTTAAGCACCCTTTATTTCCTGTAGATAAACCCCTTACCCATCTGTTTTACAATATGTTAATAATAGGATTATGAATATATGTTTGATGGGGATATGATCATTGATATCACCATCATGTTATTTCTCTATGCCTAAATGTGCTTTTCTCCCAGTCTAGGGATTGAAGGGGTTTTCGAGGGATATTAGATTTGGCTTCTTTTTGTTTTATTACTTTTTTTTGCCTAATGTGATTGTACCTCCAGAAGTTTAAATGTTCGGATTGTTATTATGAGTATTGTGATTTTGTACATTTTTAAATTTCTAATAAAGAAAACAAAGTAAAAAAAAATAATGAAACACATCTTCTCAAAGGTATACACATATTATTATTAACTAAATAGATATCTGTTAATTACATAATAGGAAATATATATTTAAGGCTCTGTGCTAAACTACATCTACAACCTTCTATGGCATGCAATGAAAGACAGCTATGTAGTGATGTTAAAGACTGAGATGAAGATCAGATAAAAAAATGTTAGGAGGAATGATACTATCTGGCATTAATACACAGTTTCCTAACAACTAAATTGGTCTTTCTTTTCACAGATATACCTCCCCGGTGCCAACACTCCATTTCTGCTAAGAAAGGTGAGCGATATTTCCACTTATAGCACACTAGATGAGAGTAACCAGAGTGTATCCTTCTATTAAGAATACTATGTCAGAAAACAGGTAAACTCATAGTAGTCTACAGGTCACTATTAATGCATAAGGGTGAGTGTGTTGCATCCCTCCAACAGATGCATGTAGCATTGATAAACTAAAAAAAATGCAAAAAAGACACAACCTTAGTAACAATGTATGAGTGATTAGAGATGTTGTTAAATTAAATTTCACCAATGAAATTGCCACAAAATCAGCCATTTCACTGCAAGAAGCTTTTCACAAAATTTCGCTCTTCCATGGAATTTTTTGCTGGGTATGAAGTTGTGAAATTTATTCTACAGAAAGGAACATTTTGCTGCAAAATGCACAATTTTGCCATTCCGCGGGTGCAGTTTTGCATTTTGTAAGCAGCCTGGGTCCCAACTTCCTCTGCAGCTCCCTCCAAAAAAAAAAAGTTCAGTCATGTAACCCTGTTACCCCCATCTGCCCCACCCTCCAGCAGCAATCCGCCTCCCCAGAACCCATGGCAATTTATTATAATAAATGAAAAATTCATTATGGGCAACTGGCACAACCCACCCGCCTCCACAGCCAGCCACCCTCTTGTTGTCTGTTTAGTAAATCTCTTCAGTCGTAAGTGTAATATACTCCCTCCCCATCCCCCACCCTTGCAGCATCCTACTCCAACCCTCGTCCCCCCAGAACTGGTAAATTTTGTTATAAAAAAGAAATAAAATCTCCCACCATGGGCGACTGGCACAACTAGCCCACCTCCACAACCAGCCACCCTCTTGTCTGTTTAATTAATCTCTTAAGTCACAACTGTAATACATCCCTCCCACCTTGGCAGCACCCTACTCCACCCTCCTCCCCCAGCACACTGGCAAATTTTGCTATAAAAAATAAATAAAATTTCTGATGCCAGGGTGATGGGCACAACCCAGCTGACTCCATGGCCAGCTGCCCTTTTGTTTGTTTAATTATTCTCTTAAGTCACAAGTGTAATATACTCCTTCCCCACTCCCCATCCTGGCAGCACCCTACTCCCACCCTCCTCCCCCCAGCACCCAATTACTCTTCCAAACATAATGGGACTCTTGGAGCCCAGGGGAGCTGGCACAGTCCTCCCTCCCTCCTCCATGGCTGAGCACCTTGTAATGCATGAAACTGCTATGGGCTAGCACAGTAAAACCAACAAATCACAGTCCCCTACTCATATGTCACTTCCTGAGGAAGGGCAGTCACCTACCTGATCACTATCCTCATATGCATAGGAAACTGCTTCCACTTCTTCCTGTCATCCAAGGAGCCTCTCATCATGGTATCCTTGTGAGAGTGTGTCCTCATCCTTCCACTAAGGGGAACCCCACCCTGCAAAAACAAGCAACATTTTATTTAAAATGTTTAATATTATTTTATTTTCCAAAATCTTTATTTGCTAAAAATACTTTATTTTCATTAAGAAAACATATATTTTTATATTGTTATATAAAATATTATTTATTATTGTTTTTCTGAATCACACTAATTCATTTGTTTATATCTACTACTTCAAAGTTACAATATAAAGAAAATATTTTTATATTTAAACAAGGTGTGATACATTAATTTATAGTTTGAACATTGTGAGGGGGATACAGTGCAGGGTGAGGGATGTGAGTGGATTGGTTGTGCATACAACTGACAGGGGCAGTAGCTAGGGGAACAACGGTTTACTTCACGGACAGTAAATCAGCATATGTGGTACTAGTGAGTAAAGGACTGAGAAGCATATCATCTCGAAATAATTAGCTACAGCTGTCAAGTTATGTAATTCTCAACACAGACAGCTAGACTACTAGCAAAACCATGCACTGCACATCAAACAAATACAAGTAGGCTTTTGATACTGCACACCACATCATGCACCATGGCTAAAAAAAATGGTGACATGTTACTCTAAGCAATAGAGGTGACCCAAGCAGCACAATCATTCAGCACATAGTAACAGGTAACTATATGAAGAAGAAAAAGACCCTTCAAGGACACAGCATCATTGTGACCAGCAACAGCATAAGAACATAAAAACATAAAAATGAATCAGCAGATGGGGACAACATGATCCATCTAGTCTGCCCAAAGATTTCTACCCCCTCCCTGTTTTATTACCCCTTCAGGTGCTTGCATTACCTATCCCATGCTAGTTTGAATTCCCATACTGTCTTCAATGCTACCACCTCTAAGGACAGGCTGTTCCATGGTTCTATCACCCTCTCTGTGAAAAAGTATTTCCTTATATTGATTCTAAATCTGCCTCCCGCTAGGTGCAGATTGTGCCCCCTTGTACACTTTGTTTTGTTTTCCTGGAATAGGTTTCCTGCGTGGCTGTGTTGATTCCATTTATGAATTTGAATGTTTCTATCATGTCCCCCCTATTTCTTCTTTGCTTTAGAGAGTATGAGTTTAATTCACTGAGTCTTGTTTCATACTGTTCTTGATGCAGACCCTGCCCACCCTTTCTAAGCAGGCAATGTCCTTTTTTAGGTGGGGTCTCTAGAACTGCATGCAGTATTCCAGGTGCAGCCTGACCAAGGACCTGTACAGTGAGATGATTACCTAGTGCTTCCTGCTCATAATCCCTCTACCTATGTAGCTGATGATGCTGCCAGCCTTTTATACTGCTTTTTCACATTGTTTTCACACTTTTAGATCACTGGTAACAATTGCTCTGAGGTCCCATTCCATCTTTGATTCCTCTAATTGATGCCCATTAAGTGTGTCAACTTTCTTGCGTTACGTTTACTCATGAGCATCACTTTACGTTTCTTGGCATTAAATTGTTACTGCCATATTTTTGACCACTCTTCTAATTTCTTGAGATTGGCTTCCATCCCAGAGGCACCTTCATCTATGTCTACTCTTCTTCTTTTTCTTTACTGTGGCTTGTGACTATGATTGCAGATGGAATGGAATGGCATTTAGGCCTCACAACCCCAATGACACACCCTGCCAGCTGTCAATCTCGGGATGATGGGCAGGTCCATGGGGGGATGGGGCAACCCTAAAGGTCTCATTTTCTGACTTTTTGTGTTTTAACCCTAAATGATGCATTAACAAAGTTTTTGCATAAACTATATATATATATATATATATATATATATATATACAGTATATATATATCTGCAATAAGGGTGCAATAGCATCCTTATAGTTAGGGTTGGCACAGCCTTTAAATGTTAACTCTCAAGTTTTGTACCTTAATAACTTTGGCATTTTTCAAGAAATTGCCCAAAAATTAATATGTGCTGTCATCTTGCCAGTGTCACAAGATGGCAGAAAGTTTCATGATGACAGTTTTGTATGGTTTTTGAGATATGAAGTGGTCAGAAAGACAAAAATGTCCTTTTTCCCCATAGGATAACATAGGACTTTTTGCCCTCTTCTACAGCTCACACAGATTGAAGTTTTTCTCTGACATTTTCAGGGATGATAGGATGTATGCCAAGGGTGTGCCTTTAGATGGTTTGGTGTAAAAATATATTACAAGTTTTGAATTATAATGATTTTTGTGATAGATGCAGGACAGGCTGCTCAAACAGTAAATAACATTTACTGTTCAAACAGTTAAAGTGCAAATAGTAAATGGCATTTACTGTTCAAACTTTACTGTTCGACTGGTAAATGTACAAATGGTAAATATTATTTACTATTCTAACTTTACTGTTCAAACAGTAAATAGTCATTTACCATTCACACTTTACTGTTTGCAGTTTTCACTTTTCAGTTCAGATTCCGCCATCTTGTTTTCAGTTAGCGAGGGTGGAAAAGTTAAATATTTTAAGAAATGCTGCCCCTAGGTAAACACTAGCAGTTGTGTTTACCTAATCAGGGCCCAAGTAACATAATTCTGACATTAGTTTGTCTGGCTGGGATCCAAAATATGTTATTGTTTGGGGGCAGTGGTGTCTGCCTCAAATTGCAACAGAATCGTGACACAAACTTGCACCTAACAGTATTTCTGTAAATTGTCCTGCTCATTTTTGGAGCAAACAGATCCCAGAATCAGATTTCTCAGCCCCTGAGAGGTGTTTACCTAATAAATGCTAGTTTTTCCCCTTTTACTTATACTAAGTTGAAAGGGGCCGAGGAATATTAAAGTTAAATATTGAAATGTTTGCCAACATCAGGGTGCCCAGTCCACATGTTGGCAGTAGCCCCCTTCCCCTCGATAGTGTGGGACACTGTGTAGCCCACTTCCAGTGCCCCCATTTGTGTCCACCAGCTTGGTATTGTGGGACACTTGGAAGCCCACTCCCAGTGTCCCCAGAATGCTCTCCACCCCGCCCCCCAGCAGCATGCCCATCTCCATTCCATTTGCCGACAGTGGGGTGCCCAATCCCCATGTCAGCAGTAGCCACCCTCCTGACAGTGTGGGACACTGGGTAGTCCACTTCTAGTGTTCCCAAATGTGTCCACCAGCCCAGTATTGTGGGACACTGGAAGCCCACTTCCAGTGTTCCCAAATGTAAAAATGTATGTACCTGCAAAAAAAGAAAACAGTCTCTTGATGTCTTTTATTTTTTATTAAACCTGGGAAGAAGAAAACAGTCCCTCATTGTCTCCACTCATCCCCCTCCACATCCTCATCCTCCCTCTGCCCACTCACCTTCCTACACCCCCCCTTACCCCATATTTACCTCCGGAGGTCTGTGGCTGCAATCTTCTCTGGACTGGGACACGTCTTCACTCTTCAAAGCCAAACCGTGAACTGAAGAATCAAGGTAAGTACCATATAATGGCTGTCTATGGTGTTTTGAACTTATGTTGATATCTCACTCATTTTTCAACATTTTTGCAACAGTTTTTTTCAACAAGGGCTTTTTGGGACCCCACCTCACGCACACTGTCACTGTAATCTCATTAATTGGACCTATAAGTTGATTTCATGGTCACTGCCCAGAATCACCTTTTTGGACTGATTAATGAAATGACAGTGCCAGTGTTCATGAGTGGAGGTTCCAAAAAGCCCATGTTGAAAATTTGATGAAAAAATTCCCCAAAATGACCACGTTATGAGCATGCATCGTGCAGTTTCTGTGCAAGCTTGTAATTTCACCAATTGTTTATATTTTTTACTCCAGATTTTCAGCATAACCATTTTTTCAAATCACCTCATGAACAGTATAGCTGACATTTCAGACCTCCTGCCTGAAACATGTTTTTGCACTTGTAGCAAGGAATGGCATGGTTGCTGCATGATATCAACTTTTGGGAATAAGTAATGAAATGACAGCACCAGTGTTCATGAAGTGGGGTTCCAAAAGGGGCATGTTGAAAATCTCGGGTCAAAATTCCCAAAAATGCCTTCATAACAATCTCATGACGCATGCTCATAACATTGTAAATTGACAATATTTTCACCCCATATTTTCAATATTGTCTTCTTAGTACCCCACACTATGAATGCCACAGCTGTCATTTTTCAAATCCTGGCCAAAATGTGGTTTCACACCTGTGGAGTACAATGGCATTGCAGTTGCGCTTGATTACATTTTGTCAGGGATTTGAAAATGTTCTGTACTGGGTACATGAGGGAAGGTGATAAGAAAGTTATGTTGAACATTTGGGGTGAAAATTATTTAAGACTGCACAATTATGACTATTTCTTGAAATTTCATTATGCCCGCTCGTAACTTTGTGTGTGGAAACACAAGGGCTGGAGGTCCCTACATTGCCAAAACATAATACATATATGCATCTATGGAGGGATGGGAGTGCAGGGTTCAAAGGTCCATGCACTTCCTCAGTAAAATAAAGATACTATTATACTATCTCAAAAAGTGAGGAAATTAATTGCAAAAAAACTACTTTGATGCATCAGTTAGGGTTTTTATTAAAGCATCAAAAGCTGGGAAATTCAATGTTAGGGTTACCAACCCTACCTCCCCAACCCCACACACACACACACACACACACACTCCACACACCAACAGGCTTCGGGGTGTACCTTGGGATCATCAGGCCTAACTCTCACCCAATTCTCCTATACTGTACCATCTCAGCTCGTTTAGGCATGGAATGGGGTGAAAGTTAGGGATGAGGACCCCAAGGTACACCTGACACCTTTTGGTGTGTGGAAGGTGGGGTGTTAGGGTTGATAACCCTAATGTCAAATTTCCCAGCTTTTTATGCTTTAATAAAAACCCTAACTGATGATTTAATGTAGTTTTTTTGCAATATCTATATATATATATATTTTAGAGGCAAAAAAATCCATTTAATGCATTAGTTAGGGTTGTTCACAGTGACAAAAGTGAGGGAATTCAGTGTTGGGTTGAAAGCCCTTTGCACTCCTCTCCCCTAATTGGCGATCAGGGTGTGCGTTAGTCATCTCATCAGCACTAACTCTCACCCCATCACATGCATGAACAAGCTGAGGTATAGGAGAATGGGGTGAGAGTTAGACTGATGACCCCAACGCACACCCTGATGCCAGTTGGGGGGCAGGCTGAGGAGGTGCAAGGGGGGGTTTCAACCTTAACACTGAATTTACTCACTTTTCTCGCTGTGGAACAACCCTAACTGATGCATTAAACAGAGTTTTTTGCCTCTAATTTCCCTTCTTTTTGAGAATGAGGACTATAAATAGTGAAAGGAATGTGGTGGTGGGAGTACGAGGACCTTTGGGCCCCATGCTCCCACCACGTGTTTTTTTGTGACATAGTAATGGTAAGTGCAATGCAAGCACTAACGGTTATGCACATGGTGATGCAAATGTAAATTGTAAAGCAAACGTCAATAGAAACACAGGTGCAAAGTGACACCAAACCGAACAGCGACGGAAACAGAGATGCAAGTGCATAAGAAAATGCAACTGGTAACGCGACGGTGATGATACTGCTATTGTAAACACAAATGGTAACCTTTTCTCCCTTATGAAACTCAGGGACAAAAGCTGGGCGACCTTTAAGGCCTCCCAAAGCAACACTGATCTCCTTCCTTACAGGACCCTCAGAAACTCATGCAAAAAAGCAATCGGCTCTTCGAAAAGCGAGTACTGCCAATCTGCCCAGCTCTCCTCAGCAAACAACCCGAGGAGTTTCTGGCAGAATACCAGAAGCTCGGTAGGAGAGTCTGCCAGAGTGCAAGTCACTGACCTACTCCTAGGCGGGGTCAGCTGTAATAACCCTCATACTATCTCCAATGCCTTTAACTCTCTCTTCGCCAAAATATCTGCCCCACCTTCCCAGTCCACTGCCCCAAAGCCCACTGACTTACCTCCTCCTGGTCCAAACTCCCGACCACCATTCTACCTCCAACAAGTGTCTGTAAACAAGACTGAGAAGCTCCTAGCCGGCCTCTCCCCTCACAGTGGTGCAGGGCACGACAGCCTTGAGCCAAGACTGCTCAGACTAGGGGCCCACCTCCTTGCCAGGCCCATTACTCACATTTTCAGTGCCTCCCTTAACTCCAGGATCATCCCAGATATCTGGAAAGTGGCGAAGGTTGTCCCAGTCCTAAAACAAGACAACCCCAAGGATCCCCAGAACTATCGACCCATTTCCATACTGTCCACCGCCTCCAAAATTCTCGAGAAAATTGTGGCCTCACAGCTATCTCAGTATATACAGAACCACAACCTCCTCTCACCGGCTCAACATGGGTTCAGAAAAGGGCATAGCATGGCCACTGCCCTTGCTGTAGTCACCTCTACCATCAGAACTGCTGCTGACCTGGGCAACCTTACTGGTGTCATCTTTGTGGATCTCTCCAAAGCCTTCAATCGGGTTGATCACACCCTTCTCAGCTCCACTCTCCTATCCCTTGGCTTCTCCCCCCCTGCCCATGCATGGTTCCTCAACTACCTCTCAGGTAGGCAGCAGTACACCAACTTTAATCACACCCTCTCCACCCTCTCTCCTGTTCACTGTGGGGTCCCTCAGGGCTCTGTCCTTGGCCCAACCCTCTTCTCCCTCTTCATCAATGAACTTCCATCCACCACGGTACATGGGCATACCACCCTGTATGCAGATGATCTTGTCATCCTGGCCAGTGCCCGGGACACTGCCACCATAAACTCCCAACTAAATGAGGACTTCAAACACATTCAATCCTGGCTGGTGGAACATAGACTCACCATCAACCTAAAGAAAACCCAAGCATAGCTGTTTGGGTCACAGAACAAGATAAAATCCTGCCTCACCCCCCTTCAAATACATGGTGCGGATGGCTCCCCTCTGCAGACAGTGGCTGCAGTCAAGTACCTGGGTGTCACCCTGGATCCACAGCTTGATCTTACCCTGCACATTCGAAATGTCTGCAAGGCTACAAATTGTAAGCTCGGTCTCACCTACAGAGCAAAAAGCTGCCTAACCCCAGCTGCACATTTGGCCCTTGCCAGAGGGGTCCTCCTCCCTACTCTCTGCTATGGGCTGGTTACCTTTGCCCCTGTACCCACATCCAGCCTTCTGAAATGGGACTCAGCCTACAATAACATCTGCCGCTTCGCCCTCTCCGCCCCTCCCCTCACTCACCAGTGTGATCTCTACACCCGGCTGCAGTGGCTCCCTCCAGAAAAGCACCACACCTTCGTGCTTGGAAATTTCATTGACAACATCATCAGATCAGCCACCCCCTCTGCCCTAACCCCTCCCCTCAACCCTGCCCCCCTTCCTATCATCTCAGGTCAAGGGCAGCACTAGATCATCTGGTTCCTAGAACTTGCTCCCTCACGGGTAATCGGGCCTTCACCACCTATGCCCCAAAAATTCTGGAACTCACTTCCTGTCCCTACCCAGTCCTCCTCCTCTCATCACTGCTTCAAAACCTCTCTCTCTGGAACTTCCTGACTCCTCTCTCCATATGTCCCTGTACCTCGTAGTACACCTAATCAACCTGTATACTGTGGACTCTCAGTGCCCCCTGCACTTACTTTCCGAACTGGTAGTGGTCACCCACTCACTATTCCTGCTGCCTTCCCCCAAACCCACCAAAACTGTCCAGCAATCATCTTCTGTCCCACTCTTGGATGTTTCATGTCCTACTGAACTATAATGATGTATTGCTTCCTTAGTCCTCCAACGTTATGTCTATTATTTTCTTATTTGCCAAATTTTTTTACCTATTATGTTAGCTGCCTATCTTAAGCTGTTTTTGCACCATCTGTATGTAACTGACTCCTTCACTGCTATTGTATGCTTGTGTGTAACTGACTCCTTCACTGATATTGCATGCTTCTACCTTTGTAACCCTCCCAGGTCACACCTGAAAATAGGCACTTGGCTGTCTAGTGTGCCTTACCCAATCAACAAAAACAAATAAATAAATAATAAATAATAACTGTAACAGCAACAATAATGCCAAAGGAAACAGAAATGCAAATGCAAGCACATACAGAAATGCAACCCGTATTGCGCACGGTCACAGTACCACAATTGTAAACACAAATGGTAATGGTAACAGCAACAATAATGACAAGGAAAACAGAAAAGCAAATGGAAGCGCATATGGAAACGCAAACTGTAATGTGCACGGGCATGGGAATGCAATTGGAAATGCAAATGGTAACGGTAAGAACAACAATGATGCAAAACGAAGGAGAAATGCAAACAGAAATGGAAGGGTGGCCACCAACAGAAATGGTAATGTGCACAGTGATGCTAAGTGAAACACAAACAGTAGTGGAGACACAAATGGTAACAGTAACGCAAATGCAAGCACAAACGGGAATGGAAAGGGTAATGCACATGGTGCACGAGAACGGAAACACAAATTGGCATGCAAACACAAGTGTAAAGCCTATGTGTAACAGTAACTGGAGCACACACCCTATTTTTCCCAAAAAGCTCCATTGAGAAACACAGTTAAAACAAAGAATGTATGCATTATAATGTGCCTCGCAGCAGAAAACGAGCAGTTGTAATACTAAATTGCTAATATCTTAGTAACCGTACAAAGTAGAAAAAAATTTTTAATTTCACATGATTCATGAGTTTCCTGGCTAGGTTTTCACTGAATGGTGGGCTACCCATTTTTTGCGACGAAAATTCTGTATCTCACATCAATTCCGAGATACGAGCCCCAAAACGTGTGTCATGATTTGCGACACCTTTCGCAAAAATTTGCGAAAGTGTCAGAAGTGCGACATTACTTTGCAACACTACTTTTCTCACAAATTTGAAAATCATATTTCTGGGGTGTTTTACCCCAAAATAAAGACATGGCTAGCATCCTCAGGGCTTGACTAGGTAAACAAAAAAATAATTATGTCCCTAGATGGTCCCAATTTTAAATGCCAAGCATTTCTGTGATCAGTAACTGAAAACAAAATGACAGATTTGTGACACTACTAGGGTCATTTGCAACACTAAAAAGTGCATTTGCAACACTGTCAAACTTTTTGTTAACTTTTCCCATTAACTTATAATGAGAACTTGTTTTTTGAATAACTTTTGAACCGTTGAATATTTTTTCACAATATCTTCAAAAGGCACACTGGGGACCCTGGGCACACATTCCCTGAAGTTTTTGGACCACTCACATAAACTGTGTGACCTGTAGGCATGAGCAAAGAATGTGCAAAAAAAGTAATTGCACACACAAATGTTGCTTAATAACTCTGCAGCTGTATATCCAACCAATATGAAAGTTGCTAGATCCCAAGATCTATGGATATGCCCCATGCATGCCAAATTTCAGGCAAATTCATTGAACTGTGGCAGTTATTAAGGTACAAAATTTCACCATTTAACCTTAAAAGGGGTACTCAACCCTAACTATGGTAGCACTACCATGCTACCATAATACATATATATATATATATATATATTCATGGCAAAAAAACTCCATTTAATGCAACAGTTAGAGTTGTTCCACAGCTACAAAAGCAAGGAAATTCAGTGTTAAGGTTGAAAACCCTAATTCTGCATTCCCCACCCCCCAGCACCACACACACACACACACACACGCATGCAAGTAGGGGGGAGGACCAAGGCAACACGACCAATCATAGACAACCAGCAGCAGGTGACAGAAATAACATACAACTGTCTAAATGTACTACAAGACACATCCATCATCATGGGCCACCAACTGCAGCATGTGTGCAAACATGGGTGTACACAGCGTTGTGGGCATCTCCACTGGGTTACATGGCAGAACAGTAGTACGCTACACAGAATACCTATGATATGCATTGTTTGGTTATGCTCAGATCATATCATGAGGCATAAACATAGAAGAAATCATGGATAAAATGATGTGTGATATAATGTGGCCATAGGCATAAAAATAACAGCATGGCACCCTTTCAGTAACATGCAGTGTCCAACATACCGATGCTCAAACCAAGATGGGCATGGTCACATTAACACACACATGTAGTATGAAAATCAAATTCTGGTCACAAATATAGGAACACATGCAGTGTTCAATAGTTTTATGACAGCTCTGTAATTTTTGATTCAATATAGTATGCAGAATGAATATTTGGTTATTATACTGCCACATGCAGAACCAGTACCACAGAACTAACAGTGGCATGAATGCAGCATGATGTTTTCAGCCTAGGATAATTAGGTTTGCCCCTAAAAGCAGGCCAGGTTGTCCTGGGACTCAACCAGGATGAAGGCCAGGGGGAGGGGACAGGAAGAGGAGGGGGGCTGAAGGAAGGGGGGGGGACCTAGTTATGTCACGATGGCATAGCGGAAAGGGAGGGGGTGCTTGTGGCAATTGGCCAAGGGGAGGGGCCAACAAGGGCCAAGGAAGGGCTCTTATAAAGGTATATAAAGCTATGTAAGAGCCCCGTTCTTGCTGTAAGATTTTCCTACAGCACATTTGTGGCAAGTGGATGTAAGGATGAGAGGGCTAAGGCCTTATGTTTGTTCAAAGGTACTGTTTAACATGTTTGCCATTACGGATGCAGAAATGGTATGGAATTGTGTTATGCTGTTTGGTTTTAGAAGCCTTGTCAGCTGAGCAAGGCCAGCAGGTTCGGGACATGCAGTACTTGCAGCAAGTTGCGAGAAGGGATGCCCGAGGCTGGTCGGGGTGTTGTGTGAAGCACAACAGGGGGTTTGTTTAACCATGGTAGAAATGCTGGCGGTCAGGGAGAAGGTTTGTCCGGCAAGCACAGATGGTTTCGGAAAGAAAAATGCTAGCATTGTACGGGGGCGGCAGGCCGCAATTCGAATTAACATCCGGTGGCCAATAGAGAATGGGGGGTGCAAGTCAGCAGCGGGCAGGAAGGGAGAGGAGTGCAAGCACATTTCTTTACAAGCAGAGTGTGTGGTGCAGTGGACTGGGTGGTTGCTTCTGTGAATAAGGGTTATGGATTTGAGACTTGCAAGAAACTTCTTTTCTTTACTGCCCTCGCAAAAGCAGGCATTATGCCCAAGGCTGGGGGGGGCCCTATACTGGCCGAAGCACTAGTGGTTGGCCACGTGGTGGTGGAGGGGAGCTCAACAGTGAGGAAGGGTTTTTTTTCTCCTTGGCCACAGCAACATGGGTTTAAAGGTGGGTGCTGCCTAAGATTGCGGATGAGTAGGAAGTCTTTTCAGCCTGATAGCGAGGGGTGGTGGGCAGTCGATCGGAACTTGTGGCCGAGCCCAACATGGAGGAATGGGCTGCTGCTGCAGCACAGAAGTGGGTAACAATCTGGAATGGGCATTGGTACCAGCAGGGGTGAAAAAGCCCCAGATGGAGAAGGACAGGGAGGCTCAAGGGGACGAATGGGAAATGGTTAGTGAAGCGAGAGGTTTGTGTGGTGTTCTCTGCATGATTGGGGGTTTTTGTCTCAAGGAAGGGGTGGACGCTCATCCTGGTGCTGTCGGGGCCAGACAGAGACAAGGGCACAGCTGAGTGGACTCCCACTCTTCTCTTTTAGTTTGTTAAGGTGGTGCTAGGTTAGGTCTGCCTCACAGTTGGAAGAGCGAGGGGCCGAGGCATGATGCGGGTCCGTTTTTGCAGCAGGTGGCCATGCCAAAAAAAAAAAAATAGAAAGGCATAGGCATTGGGGTCGGGATTGTCTTTCTTCTCTGGTCTCGTTCACGGGTTAGTGTGCTTTTCCCATGGTACAGTGGAAAAGCCATGGTGAGGGGATATTTAAAGGTTGTGGTTTCAAACCCAGCTTTTGTGCAGGCAGCCAGTAAGGGCAATGTCTGGCATGCATGAAGCAGAGAGTGCAATGGAAAGCTAGGACTGAGCTCTGCCCCCTTTTTGTTTTATGTCGACTATCTAAATTGAATAAGTAAGGGAAACTGGAAAGCACCCAGTAATGAAGCCTCATGTCATTCTACTGTTATGTAAGCTAAGAAGATGAGCTACAGGCTCACCCCACATCCTCTAAAGGTCAGGAATGAAATATAAGTGTGTAAACTCATAGGTATTTTATGGGGAAGGATCACAGCATTTATCAAGTGGTGTGCAACCTAATTTCAGGGACAACAGGGCAGGTGCAAGGGGGACACGTTTCTGCCCTAGGAGATGGGGCCTGGGGCAGGGAGGGATGAGGGAACAAGAGTGGAGGGGCGCAGGAGTAAATGCTAATGACCAAGGTATGTTGCAGTATGATGTTGTCCTTTCTTGTGCAGTTTTAGTACAGCGAATAGGATGCCACCCAGAAGACTCGCCATGTCCAGTGCTTCCATGTTGGGTGATGCAACGGAGTTAATGAAGCAGATGACGGACTTGGCTGAAGCAGCGAAGAAGAGGGAGGAGGAAGAAGAGGCCCAGAGGAAGCAGAAAGATGCCAAGGAAAGAGAGGGAGCTGGGACAAGAAACAAACGACAAAAGAGTATGGCATCTGACCCACCAGCAGCACCTATCCCAGTCCCAGCAGGACCCGAGGCAGGCAGGAGTAAGGAAGTAGATATGAATAATGAATTAGACTAGAAAGAATATATCGAGGGCTTAATAGGGGATATGGGGGAAGAAGGGTTTCAAAATTGGAGCGGGCCCTGCCTTCATCAAGGAAAAGGGCAAGCAGGGTAAGGGCAGTGTGGGCAATGGGGGCGGAGAAAAGAAGCTATATGAGGGGCCACCTGGTTTCATGTTGGGCGACCATGTGCCAGCCTCCATTAAGGGGAAAACTTGGAAGGGCGAGTACATAGATATGTTCAGTCTGGTAGATGAAGAGACAGCCAAAAGAGACGAGCAGTGGGAATTTGTGGGCAAATCAGAGATGGCAGTAGTGCTGGCAGTGGTGGGGCACAAAGCAGAAGAAGCTAAGTTGAGAGGGAAGAATATTGATACATGGCAAGTGGGTTTCCTGATTTACAGTGCCTTGATGCTGGAGAAGCAGCCAGACCTGGCGATCCCATTATTGACTGACATGGCGATCATTAAGGATGCTTACAAGGCAAAGCTGGGTTTTGGATGGCTAAAGTATGACGACGCTTTCCGGAGGAGGATGGCGGCTAAGGGAGACGTAAGATGGGACTGCACCCATGTGAAATTGTGGGTGCGGACGCTGTCCGGCCCAGCAGCAGGGCAGGCAATGGGACAGTGGAGGTGGGTTTCACCTGTCTGGGCAACAAAAACCTGCTGGGCTTTCAATAGGGCATCCTGCTCATGGCCGAGCTGCAAATTCAGGCATGTATGCTCACGGTGCGGGGGGTACACCCAGTGATGGGGTGCCGGCAAGGGGTAGAGAGAGTTAGTCATGCAGGGGTGCAGCCCCTGGAGCAGTCTTTTTGTAATGGGTGGGGGGGACCCAACAGAGGGTGGGAGCCATGGGAGGGAAGGGGAGGACAAGCAACCACCTAAGGGTGGAGCTAAAGGGGGACAAGGAGGGGAGGTGGGGTATGCCCTAGGATGCACAATCATAAAATTGGGGGTGGTGGAAGCCTGGCTATCCAGACAAGGCAGGTGTGGAGTTGCTAAGGTTGGGATTTAAGAGTGGTTTTCCACTGGGTTTTGAGGGGAAGCGGGTGGGGATGAGGGTGAAGAATCTGGGTTCAGTGAAGGGGAAGGAGGACATAGTATGAAGGAAGATCCAAAAGGAAGTCAAAGCGGGGAGGGTGGAGGGGCCAATGCTGGAACACCCTTGTGATCAGTTTAAGATATCCCTGCCGGGGGTTGTACCTTAAAAGCAGGATGGGGAGTTTAGGCTCATACACCACCTGTCTTACCCCGATGGTGAGTCAGTGAATGGGGGAATACCTGACGGTCTGAGGGCAGTGACTTACGCCTCCCTGGATCAGGTGGTAGAATTAGTACGAGCAACGGGGGGGGGCATGGTTGGCTAAGATGGACCTCGAGTCTGCTTTCCAGTTGCTGCCAGTAGATCCCATGGATTGGGACCTGCTAGGTTTCCAATTTGATGGGGGACTGTATTTCGACAAGGCGATGCCCATGGGTTGCTCAGTGGCATGCTCCATGTTTGAGACTTTCAGCAGTGGGTGTTCAGGTCACGGTACGGGCATAGGAGAGTGGTCCACTATCTGGATGATTTCCTGTTGATAGGAGCCAGTCGGGAGGAGACGCAGGCAATGTTGAGGGATTTCCAAGACATGTGTGCCAGGATAGGGATCCCTCTGGCAGCAGGAAAAATGGAGGGACCAGCCTGAAAGTTAGAGTTTCTGGGGATCAAGGTGGATGTGGAATGAGAGTGCTTCTGTTTACCGGGGGATAAGGTAGCGAGACTATGGAGGCTGCTTACACTAGTGGGAGGGAGGAGGAGGGTGCCACTGGTACAGGTACAGCAACTACTGGGGCACCTTAATTTCACCTGCAAAGCTATAACCCCGGGCAGAGCTTTCACAAGAAGATTGGGTAGGGTCATGGGTAAGGCAAGGCAGCTGTATCACTGGGTGGACATAAACGGGGCATAAAAGATGACCTTCAGGTATGGGAACAATTCCTGGAGTCCTACAATGGGGTAACTTTTTGGCAGGAAGAATGAGCCTGCAACAGCGACATGGAGTTATACACGGACGCAGCTGGAGGCTACAGGATGGGTGCCTATTTTAAGGGGGAGTGGATATCGGAGGCATAGCTGGACAGCTGGCAGGAGTAGGGATGGACCAAGAACATCACCTTCCTTGAAATATTTCCCATATGGGTGGCACTGGAGGCATGAGGCGCACGCATGGGGGGAGCAGAATAGTATTCTGGTGCGACAACAAGAGCGTAGTTGAAGTGATCAACAGGCAGAGTGGGCAGACAGAATCCGTGGGGCAGGTCCTACAGCACATGGTATTGCTGGGGCTACATTTGAACCTGCCTTTCAGGGTGCAGCACATCGAGAGCATGCAGAACAAAGTGGCTGATAGTATCTCTCATTTTCAGATGGAACGATTCCAAGAGCTGGCCCCCGGAGGCCACGCCTACCCGGACCAGGGTGCCAGAGTGGATGTGGGAGATTTGAGAGTGAGAGCCAGGGCACTATACAGAGGGTCATGGGCAGCCAACACCCTGAAGGCTTATGAAGGGCCGTGGGCCTGTTTCCAGGTATATATACACACACATACATATACATGTAAAGACATATAGATATATGGATGCATTTGGAAAATTCCCACCTGACCCCCAATTGAGGGGCAATCAAGAAATATTATCAGGAACATAAAAATCAGTTGTTATCAGTACAAGTGTCTGATTTACAATAGTGCACAGTTGTATACATGTATTTAATTTACTTCTTACACAAACCAAAATTAAATGGCATATGCTAACAGGTACTATATACATCACTAAAAGTCATCAAAGCTGTAATCAAAATTCATAGTGAAATAATGAAGTATCTATGTCACTAAAAACTTTAAGTTAATAATAAGTATTGCTTGCACACAATACTGTGAATATAAAATTAATAATCTATAATTGAGAAAATGGCACCTCTTGTTAATAAACAAATATCTACCACAACACTCTTCATTACTGTTAATGATACCTATATGAAACTCACCACAAATGAGAAAAGTTGTACTAAATATCTGTGTAATATTAAGTAATATATTAAGAATATGTTGAAATACTTGCCTATGAAATAGTGTAAAACAGCAAAATATTTAGCATTGTTTAATACATTCAGTTAAATAGCAATTGAGACAACTGCTAAAAAGCTAACAGTACTGACTTTAACTAGACAATCTATTAATAATCATATATACATATATACAACACAGATGTACAAAAAGAAAACAGACATACTAGTACACTATTGCGATACAATATGGATGTATTAAGTCAAGTCTCAAAGGGACAAAAAAACACAAGCCACACCTGGTGATACTCAACATGTCACAAAGTGATGCCTATATCAGAGTATGCTACTCTTAAGTACAGGTCAGCAGATCATATAGAAAAAAGTGTGCAATTGTGCTAACACAGAAGTGGCACAAACAAATGCAGGATATCTTTTACTCA
Organism: Neoceratodus forsteri; assembly: GCA_016271365.2. Taxonomy (NCBI): domain Eukaryota; kingdom Metazoa; phylum Chordata; order Ceratodontiformes; family Ceratodontidae; genus Neoceratodus; species Neoceratodus forsteri. The sequence continues at coordinate 1,189,192,679 of CM057450.1, read as the reverse complement.
TAAAAGACCCAAATAATATCATGATGCAGCACAAGTGTTTAAAAAGACATGCGATACACAGTGTTGCCACGCACAGGGACAAGTATTGTGCCTAAGTAGAGGCACACAGTTGGCAAGTGTGCCAAGTAATACTTGTTATGGCTGCATATGAGTTACTCAGAAGAAAAGACAATGACAGAACAGGAGAACCAGATAGTCATATCTCTTGTGTCATCTCAAAGTCTTTCTTAGACAACTAAGTGAGGTTTCTCTAGTGACTGTAAAGACAGTTGGCACCAATTAAAGACCACTGCAACTATTTTCACTGTGTCACTGATTAACGTAACTATCTTATAAGTCAGATTGAGTAAACATGCCAAACAACTGACCAAGCCCTTTTTCACACTCCCAGACACAGAACTAATATGGGTGCATGTGCCTTTTCTCACATGGCTCCAAAATACTGGAATTCCATACCCCAAGCTATTCGACAAGCAACCTCCCATGCCACTTTTAAGAAACTTCACAAAGAGCACCTACGCTATATCAACCCCTGCACTTGCTTTAATCCACCTTAGCTCCACTCTTCTTCCCCTGCACTGTTTCAAACTTCTTCTCTGGTATCTCTTCCCCACCTCTCTCTACACCCTCCTTCAGGTCCTCTCCCTCCTTCTCTCTATTTTTTCTCTCTCGCTCTCTCTCATTTTCTCTCTCTGACTCTCCCGCTCCCTCTCCCTCTTCCTCTTCTCTCTCTCTCTCTCTCTCTCTCTCTCTCTCCCCCCCTCCTATCGCCTTCCCTTCTTCTCCTCCCTGTTCAACCACCTCTTTGTGACTTGATATATTGTCTCTATGTATGCCCTCTATTGCAATGCCTATGTTCTTACTTTTATTTATTTTGTGATACCTGTCCTACTGTTCTGTAATTTCATCATACTGTTTAAACCTACTCGTATTGGTTGCTAAATTTGTCTCCCCATACCTGAAGTTTTGACTTGACTCTGTACTGTACTGCTTTCATGTGCTGCGTCGTGTTCTCCCAGGTTGTGCCTGAAAATAGGTACCCCTGTGCCTAGTGCACTTACCCAGTTACCAAAAGCAAATAAATAAATAAATAAATGTAAACCATGTGATGTGCTAACAGTGTAATATTGATCATAGATTTTCATAATAAACAATACTGTTTATGTAGCAGAAGCCACTCTGTAACAAAATGGACCGCAAGTTATGTCACATGTTGTATGACTATTTTTCTGATGCATGAAAATTGTAGTAGTTCTTCAATATCAGGACGTATGCATTTTTTAAGTGTCACAGTAGCCTCTGTTTAAAACTGCTTGTGGAGTCATTGCATTCATCCCAGCCAGTTCTGTACCTCAACAAAGAAGTGTAATGTCCAGAATGTACAGACTGGCCATAGTGATAGATCACAGCCTGAGTGTCAAGCACTGCTTGATTAAATACAATTCTACCACCTGTGAAATCTGTGATAGGTGTGTCAACTCTGAGCCCATTAGAGTCAAATCTATGCAATACAAGCATAAGATATTGAGATGAAGTCCTGAGACGTATAGACTGAGTACATGTCCCTCCACACCTAACACATAGGTGTCTACTTTCTGCATTGGTAAACAGCTGCTGAAACTTGACACTTTGAGACTGAGGCACAAAGAAAGAAACCCAAAGCATGTCCTCAGTGGTTTCTTGCTCTGAATGACCACATGACAGACATACATATCTGGTAACATATGAGACAGTGAAGTACTGTAGCATTGGAATCCCCTCTTCATCCAAACTGTTTATGATGGCCATCATAAACTCGGTGGCATCCTGCTGCATGTTGGCAGCAAACGTGCTGCACCCATCATATGTACCTAAGACCTGTCATAAAGGTGTCAGTGACTGTACATTGTGTAACTGATCAGAAGTCACGTTGACAGCTTCCTTCAGTGCCTTTGATAAGGGAGCATCTTGTGAAGCTGATATTGCCTGCACAAAGTGTGGCATGTGGAGAAAAGCTTACATAGCTGAATTAGCAAAGCAGTTTACTCTCGTACTGTTGTCCTCTGAATCCTCCCAAGGAATGATGTATGCCACATCGTTTTACTTGTTGGTTGCTTGTTGGCAAATTTATTCATGGCACAAAGACTATAATTACAACTCATATACTTTAGAATTCACAATTCAAATTTACATCTAAATTTTATTTCCAATTCTCTGGTTCCAGCCTCTGTCCTTCTTCTGGTGGTTTCTTCCATCTTGCTTTCAGGGCCCGCACACTGTGAATCCAGCCCCCCTCTTCCACACCAGAACCAGGCCAGTTCCCCTTACCAGGGCTTTCACCCTCCAAATCCAGACACTTTTGAATCCGGCCCCTGGACCTATCCCCCTCCCCACTTTTACCACCATGTCTGGGTTCTTTGTCCCCAGCCCGTGTATCCTACCTCCCTTTCGTCCCCCCACTCCCCCTTTTTCTTTCTTCCACTGCCCTCCTCCAGCTGGCAATGGACGGAGGGGCTCCCCCCTTGTGGGCTTGTATCTAAGTCCTTTTTTGGCTATCTGCGTTACTAGCTCCCCAATAGGCCTTAGGAACAGACACATCCCAAACTCTGACAGGTTGGCACCATCCGACCTGTATGCTGCAGGCTGGTCGAAAGAGATGTCTCTGTGCTGTAGATGCACTCCCCCCATTTCTATTACCCCTCTGACCACCCTCCTGTTTAAACACTCTGTAACTTTTTCAATCTGCTGAATGTCCTTCGCCCCCTCCATACCCTCCGGGAAGTGATTTCGGACCAGACGACTATCACCCTAGGCCACCACCCCCTTAACCTTTCTAAGCCTCCCATAATGTTCTGCCCTAATATCCCCCCATGGCAGGTTCCCTAGATCGTTGCCCCCCAGGTGTACAATGATGCAATCAGGGGTGTCCCACAGCAATTTTAATTCTTCCATCAAAGGCATGAACTGTGCCCATTTCATCCCCCTAATGCCCTTCCATAGCACCCTGGTGTACTCTGTGTTGTATCTCAGCTCCGCTCCTCTGGAGGTGGTGACTGCAAACCTTTCATCCCAATATATGAAAGAATGCCCCACTATCCAGATCTTTCTTTTGGAACCTGCCATGGAAACAAAATAAACAGTGTGAGTTGCTGTTGTTATTTCCTCATGTACCTCTTGTAGCAGCTGGACCTCCAGAGCCCCACCTTCTGTAGTTCTGTCACTGCAACCCCCTTTTCTGCTGCCTCCATGGCTGCCCAAATCCAAAATGAATGTGGGGCAAACTTGTTTGGGTCCTCTCCCAAGAATGCCAGTGCCTTCTTGAGGATTGCCACCACCTGAAACCCTGTGACCGGGGAACCATCCCCATGTCAGAACAGCACCCCCCCAGCCCTCCACTGAACCCTCCTACATTCCTCCAGTGTACCCACAGTGCAGCTGGCCTACTGGGATCTTACCAGCGACACTTGGGTCCCTCTCCCCTCTTGATCCATTTTAGACCTTGCCAAGGTGATGACCACTTTGTTTTGCCCCCACCGGACCTCCTCATGCTGTAACGCCTGCCCAGAGGCTGTCTTCTTCGGGGCCACTACCTCCCCCACTCAGAATGCACCTGCTGCCATAACCGCAAACATGGCCAGAACAGCACCCCTTCCTGTGCTGATGTGCATACTTTCTGGGTGGCCCCTAAGACCCTTACCAGCAATTCCCCTCTTGTGGGTTGTCCCCCGTCCACCCTGGCCAGTTGGCCCCACTGCCAGCCTGCCACCATGTGTTTTATTGTCCTGCCGGCACTTACATCAGGCCATCTTTTGTCCTGGCATACCCAACTGATGCCAGCCAACTGTACCAGCATCATGGCGTGGGTCATCACTTCCTCCCACATTTCTACCACAAACCTCTTTACCTGTTCGTCCCATGCCAGTTCAGCTCTATACCACCCATACTTCCTTCTGAACTCCTGAAACCTTGCCCATCCTGCCCTGTATGGCCTCAATGTGTTTGCCACCCAGGCCCCCCGATACAGCACCCTGGCTGTGACCCTCCAGTTTTCCACATCTGATTGGGTATCCTGGTCCTATGCAGTGCTGCCTGAGGCATCAGCTCCCGAAAACCTGTTGAGCTGCAAATGGGAAAGGCTGTCAGCCAACTTGTTCTTCAACCCCTCAATGTACTGTGCTTTGAAGGATATGTTCAGCTGTAGCCCCTACAGGACCAGTTGCCTGAGCAGCCACCCCACCATCTCTGTCTTCCTCCCTTGTCTATTAATGACTTCTACTACCCCTTTATTATCGCACAAAAACAAAATGTGCTTACCCTGCATCCTATGTCCCCATACCTCCAGAGCCACCCATATCGGGAAAATCTCCAAGAAAGTGATATCTTTCAACCACCCCCTTTCACCCCATGATGCTGGCCATTGCTCTGACATCCAATCCCCTTGAAAATAAGTCCCCATTCTCAGGGCCCCTGACGCATCTGTGAATAGCTCCAGATCCACGCTCTTTTCCCATTCTTCCTGCCAAAATGTCACCCCATTGTAGCCATCAAAAAACTCCTCTCATACCCGAAGGTCATCCTGCACTCCTCTCAGCATGTCCACCCAATGGTGCAGCAGATGGGCCTTCCCCGTTACTCTCCCCAACCTTCTTGTGCCCTGGCTGATGGCATTGCAGGCAAAATAAAGGTGCCCTGGCAGTTGTTGTATCTGTACCAGCGGCACCCTCTGGCTCCCCATAACCTGGGTGAACAGGCCCCTAAGGCATGCCACCTTGTCCCCAGGCAGCCTAAAACAGCCCTCTTCTGTGTCCACCTCTATACCCAAAAATTCCAACCTATGGGCAGGGCCCTCTGTCTTGCCCTGTGCCAGTGGTATCCCCACCTGCCGGCACATTGCCTCAAAATCCCTTAACATTCCCTGTACCTCGGCCCTGGATTCCCCGATAAGGAGGAAATTGTCCAGGTAGTGTGCCACCCTCCTGTGCCCGTATTGGGCCCCAAACACCCACTGTACCCAGGAGCTGAATGTTTCAAATGTGGAACATGCAACTGAGCACCCCATGGGCGTGGCCTTGTCAAAATAATTGCCCCCTTGGAACTGAAAACCCAACAGGTCCCAATCCTTGAGCCAGACTGGTAACAGCCGAAAAGCTACTTCTATGTCCATCTTAACCAGCCATGCTCTTTCAATCGCCATGATCAACCCTACCACCTACTCCAGCGAGGCACACGACACTACCCTAAGGTTTTCAGGTATGCCCTCATTTACTGAGGAGCCCTCAGGGTAGGATAAATGATGTATCAAATGGAATTCCCCTGCCACTTTTTTGGAAACAATCCCCAGTGGGGATACCTGGAAATGCTCACAGGGTGGACCCCTCAGTGGGCCCTCCATTCTGCCCACCCTTATCTCCTTCTCAATCTTGGCCCCACTATTTCCTCTTTTCCTTTTACTGACCCTACATTTTTGGCCCACGTCCAAGTTCTCCCTCCTTTAAAACCCAAGGGGAAACCCCCTTTAAAACTTGCCCTGAACAGCTCTGCTGCTGCCCTATTTGGGTAGTCCGCAGTCCACTCCTCTACTACCGCTGAGGTAATTTGAGTGTGTGCCAGTGTGTAACCCCATCATCCCTCTTGCATTCCTCTCTAGCGCCATTCCCTGGGAGTGTAGTGTTGCCTCACTGCCCGCCCCCGGCCCTACTTGCCTCCTTCGGCACCCTGAAAGGACTGATTATGGTATTGCCCCCTGTTGCTCCCTCTGTCCACCCCTGCCAGCAGCTGGAGATCAGATGCAAATCCCTGCACGTGGAGCAGAAGTGTCGAACCTTACAATTGCCCCACATGCATGTGGCCTTGTTGTAGCCCCAACATGCCCTGACCGGTGTGGTGGCCGTTGTCTTCTTTGCTTGCTCCCCGGCTCCACTCACCTCCCCGGATAGTGTCCTTATCCATAACTCCAAGTGGTTACAGTCCCACCTCAAATCCCCTTTGCTGCCATTGTCTTCCAGAATGCCTCATCGTATTTGAACCATCCATACTCAGCTTTCATCTTGTACACATCCCTGATAATGGACACGTATGTCAACAGGGGAATGGTGAGCTCTGGCTGTTTCTCCAGCACCAGCATGCTGTATATGATGAAACCCCCTTGCCAGTTGTCAATGGTCTTCCCTTTGTATTTTGCCCCCTCCATCTTGTGGCCCACCACTGCCAGGGCCACCACCACATCTGACTTCTGCACTGATTCCTTCTGCTCATATCTCATGGCTGTGTCCTCATCCACCAGTTCGAAGATGTCCACATACTCCCCCTTCCAGATCTTTTCTTTTGTGGACACCGGGATGTGGTCCCTGACCGAGCAGCCTGGGGGCCTGTCATACAAATTTTTTGTTGCCCCTTGGCCCCTCCTCCCTTTCTGCCCCTTTGCTTTTTAGAGCCTGAATGGCCTGTTCCATTTTTTCCAAACCTGTGTCCCCCATATCCCCCAGGAGTCCCTCCAAATACTCTTTCAGCCCATTTTCATCTGAGAGATTCCTGCTATTCTTACCACCATCCAGGTTCTCCCCATCTGGCTCCAGTGCAGGCAGTGGTGTTGGTATTGGTGCAGGCTGTGGTATGGCCCATCTGGGTCTCTTGACCCCTGTTCCCCTGCCCAGGCACTCCTCTCACTCCTTCCATTTTTTCAGGGCCTCCTCTTCCACCTCCCTTTTCTTTGCCGCTGCCACCAGCTCCGGCATTTGCCCCATCAGTTTAGACACCTCCTGCATCAATTTTTTGCTGGAGAGTTGGGCTCATTCGGGTGCCATGCTGCTTCCTATGTCACTGTGTTCGGGGGGGGGGAATTGTTCAGCCATGGTATGCTTCTTCCACAACTTGTACTCCATGCCCTTGCTGTAATACTCAGAGACCTTGGGGAAATGGAAACCGTGGTCCCTGGTCTCCCCCTGCCATGTGTGGGTGCCCTAGCTACTCCCCACTGGGTCATCCTGAAAATTAAAACCATCTGCTGGGCCAAACCTAAGGCATGGCTCTTGCCCAGGTAGCACCTGAGGCCTTTGAGTCTCCCCGCCCACAGAGGTATACCCGCCCTCTACTCGACCACCCTGCCAGCTCCCCCTGGCTGCGGTATCATGCTTGCCCATGCCTGAAAGCCCATGGTCTTCTGTGGCTCACCCCACCACTTCCACACCCATGGCCCCTCCCTGCTCTGGGGCCCTCATTGTGTCCACACCTAGCCTCTTAGCCTGGGCCTGCCTGTATCTCCCGTGCGCCTCTGTACTCTGCAGAGCTCTGTGTCCCTGTCCAGGACACCACCTGATCCCCAACTTGTGTGCTGCACCTCCTTCCCCCCCTATTCCTCAGCCACACACTCCGTTGCTCCTGCTGTGCAGGTCTGCAGCCCACAACTGTTTGGCAGTCTTTGTGAAACAAAAATGGAGCTTCCCCTCAAAAACCTCCTTTTTCAAGCTTCAAGAAAGCCCCAAATTGTTACCCATGTCAAGCATTCAAACTCCTGACCCAGTACCTAATTGAGTGCAAAAAAGGCTGGACATCAAAATGAGAAAAACCCCATCCCCCCAGGCCATGCCAGACCACGTGGCCTCCTCACTCCCCACCACTGCCAGCAACCTGCACCCTCCTGGTGGGCCTGTTTGTTATCTTCTCCACCTCCCCTTAACCTGCAAACAGGCATCCTTCTCCCCTCCCTTATCACCCGCCACCCCACTTGCCCTTTGTTGCCAACTCACGGTCTCTAGGCAACTGCTTCCACTTCCACCTGTGGGGGCTAAAAGGCCCGACCAAAATGATGTGCCTTCTTGCAGTCTGCACATTGCACACGCCTCTGCTCACTCCTCGCAATGCCCACATCACCACAAGCTTGCGTCCAGCCATGGGATGGGTTCCACAGTCTCCTTACTTGGCTCGTCCCCTTGCAGAACAAACACCTTGTACCATTAGAAGCCTTGGCATGAGCTGCCCAGAATGCTGTCATGTGTCTGCATACGACAGGGCCTTATCAACAGTTCCTTTAAAGAAAAGGTGCAAATTCAAAACATATAAGGAACAAACGCCATGCTGTCAGGGCATTCCACCAGGCCCCCCCATGCTGCTTTCTTGCACAGCCCTCACATACCAAAGAAAAGCAAACCGACCTCCTCCCCTGTGGTCATCTACTACGTCAGGCCGTTATTCGGTGAACCTTTCTTTTTCTTCTTCTTCATTTCTTCCTTTTTATTTTGCACGAAAACGTAGCTAGTCACATCGCGGCCATAATCTTGGCCACAGGACATAACAAAACGCCAGGTAGACCCATCGGCCATATCGTCAGCTTTCCCTTACAATGACACACAATGGCAAAATCCCCCATGCCCTCTCTCCAATGCTACCTTGCACAGCACCCCCCAGCCCAACTCCTTTCCTTAAAATGGGTTCTCCTATTACATTCAGGCCTTGCAAAAATGGCATCATGGAGCCAAGCCAAATCTGGGCAGGTCTTAGCTTAACCACCGCACAGTAACAGGCTGCACAGCAATCTTTGAATGCATTTAGGCTTTTAGACCTTTTCTCTGTGCAATCTTAGCTGCCACATGAACCTACCAAATTTACTGAAGCTAACCTTTTGCATGCACCTTCCACCTTCTGCCTGCCTGATGCCAATCAATAGTTTATCCTCTATTTTTTTTAAACAAAGCATCCCAAAACAAAACCTTTTGCCCTCAGACCATGTGGCCAAGAGGCCTCGCTGTACCAATGCTTGCTCACTCTCCATCTCACTCACAAACCTATTTTAAACCACAGCAATGCCTTCACAGTACATATTATCATCACTTATTGCTATGTAACTGCTCACTGTAACAAATGAGAGACAACAGCAGCAAACCTGAGATGGCAGCATGGGCCACATGGCTACAGGCCTAGTAGTTCTTTGTGCCTTACCTGACTTGCAAACAATGTGCTGAGTTCTGCTTCTAGAAAAAATTCCTAGCAAAAGAGGCCATCCTGCCTGAGACCTGGCCTAATATATCCCTAATAGGCCCCAGGTCAGGACCCCCTTTGAGCTCCACCCCTCAGCCAATCCCTGAGGCTCTGGCTTGATCTTGTCATTTTACCCTTTCCTGCCTGGTGATGTCACCAGACCCCTCCCCTTCTATTCCCTTCCCCTCTCCCCCACACCCCTTCCCCCTACTCACATCTTCCTGGTGGGGGATCACTGGACAACCTGGCTTGCCTTTTATTGGCAATCCCTATTATCAAACACTGGGACAACAACCATACTAAGTGATTTCTTAGTAACAGCTGATTCTGCATCTGTATTTGACATACTGACCTTCTTATTACTGTGCACAGTTGATTCAGTAGTGGCAGCTCATTTTCTGTTGTTGCCAGCTGAAGCTGTGACTGAGATGTGAGACAACCACATACATAGGTAGTGGAATGAGAGACATCTGTGGCAGATACAGAGTACATAATCTGTTGTACTCCACAAAACATCACCTGTCAGTGTGTATCTTCTGTGGTGCAAGTGTTATGATGTGCAACCCAGAAAGACTGCAGATGCGTGAAAGTGCGACATAGCTCATGTCATCTTTGAAAATGTCTGTGCTTATGTCCACCATTGCTGAATCCAAACTCAAACCCTGTGACTTGTGAATGGAAACAGCATATGCAACACATATTGGAAACTGTTTCCTGTTGACATAGATATTCTTAAATACCTGGAACTTAACACAGGTATGATCAATCTGTACAGACTGTTCCATGTTGTCAAAGTGGACAACAAGTGTCTCTATAAACGTCTTCTGAACATTGTATCCGAAGTCGATGATGTGACCCATGGCACCATTTACCATGCCATGCTCAACATCAAGATTACGCCGTAGCATTACACGTGCATTCTTGCAAACTGTAAGAACAGCTTCCAGGCCAGCAGTGCGTGAAACATCCGACTTCAGTTCAGACAGTGGTTTAGTCATCTTTGCTACCAGCTTCTGACTTAGAATTACACCATCAACTGTATCAACAGCATGCAGTGTGAGAATTTCTTGATTCTCTCTCAGCAACATAACACTGTTGAACTCAGCACATTTCTTAAGTTGTGGCATAAGACACAGAATCCGCATGCCCTTGGAGTACACATCACTGAAAACATTGCATGCTGTATGTATGGATGTAGTATCCATTGTCATTCTTCAACCATATAACACTAAAAGATGTTCTAGTGACAAAGAACCTGTACGAGCTTGATCCCACAGTGCCTTGTAATCCAGATCACCACTCTGCCACATGTTCTCACACAACTCGACATAGGTAAATAACTCCCACAGGTCAAAACCTCCAATGCAGCCTAGTGTATTCTTAGCCTGCTTGACAGTCAGAGCTGCAAAGACATGTTCTGCATTAAGTGGTGCAAGTTGTAAAAGGTCTCCAAATGCAACGATGCTGTTACCACTAAATGAATCTCCATAGTCAGTGCACAAAATCTCCTGTAGATGTAGGTGTATACAGGCAATCATCAAATTAGAGACCATGCTAATCTCATCAATGATTAGTAACTTCATCTTAGTAAACATAGAATGAACCTGAGATGCAACCTCAAATGACAGCTTACGATGCTCTCCTGCTTTGCCATGCTCCACTGGCAACATGAAGAGACGGTGTAGCATAACTCCACCAATGTTGTATTCAGTCAGTGCAGTGGGAGCACTAACAGCAACAGACATTGATGAGCCTGTCAGTTTCCATGTTTCAGCTGTAATTAGGCTTGCCACTAAAAGGCAGGCCAGGTTGTCCTGGGACCCAGCCAGGAAGAGGCATGGGGGGAAGGGAGAACAGGAAGGGGGGACTGCAGAAAATGGGGTGGGGTCAGGGCATCATGGATGACATCATCTGAAGGGGTGGGTGCTTGCTGGGGATTGGCCAAGGGGAGGGTCCAGCAGGGGTTGGGGGTGGGGGCCTGGGGGCTACTTAAGGACATGCAACCTGCTGGAAGACCTCTTTACTTGCTGTAATAAATTCCTAAGGATTTTATAGCATAATCATTGGCAGTTGAGGTAAGGCATGGAGGGTTACGGCCCTGTAATGTGCATGGACAGCTCTTAAGTCAGTTGGTAGCTTGTAGAAATGGCTCAGATAGGTAGTGACTTGGCAGCAAGCTTTTAAGTTTAAGGTAGAGGGTATTAGAGAAGGGGCTAAGAATGTTTGTTGCAAGTGGTTGCTCTAGGCCAAGATTTAGTACAGGGAGGTTTGAAATCACATGCTGGCAGAGCTACACACTGATTAAGTGATGTCTGTGTTGAGAGAGTATAGATATGGGTGGGTATCTATGGGCAAGTGAGTGCTGGAGGCCAGTCGGGATGCTGCAAGAGCAGACTAGCAATGGTGTGGCCACCTGGTGGCTGGTAGCAGCAGCTGGACTGTGCCGTGCTGGGTGTTTCTGTTGCTGGCAAGGTGAACGCAGTTTTGCACAGCTACACTCAGGAGCAGCTTAGGCCTGCGATTAGCAAAGAGGTTAAAGGGGGTAGCTGAAGGAAAGTGGATGCTTGAGGCCAGGAGGGGACTGGTGCGGTGGCTGGTGGCAGCATGGGAGCTGAACCGCGGTTTAGGCATTTTTGGTTTCCTGAAGCAAGGGTCTTTTGTAGCTGGATTTAAGGAAGCAAAGGGTTTTTGGTGGCAAGTTGAGGCCCAGGGGGATCGGCCTAGCTGGACTGGATCCAGCCTCGATATGTCTGGAGGCAGAGTTTGTGTAGCAGTAGCCAAGGACCATAGCGAGGGGGCCTGGGCCTGAGCCAGAACAGGGCAAGCAAAAGGAGGCGGGCAGGGGGGTGTCTTTTAGCCTGGTGGTGACTGGCATGGGTCTAGGGAAGTGAGGGCTGCTCCAACCAGGTAACGAGGGTGAGAGGTGGAGCCAAGTTGACTAGGGAGTACTGGCAACTGGGAGGGGAGCCTCATGGTGCTGGGTGCATGCAGGATTTTGGATTCTCTCAGCACTGGGCCCTGTGGACAATGGGAGCCAGGAGGTAGCATGGAGGGTGTTTTCCCAGGAGGGAGCATTGGTAGTGTGGCATTTCAAAGTGCCTGGCCACATGGTGACATGCAGCAAGGCCAGAGGCCTTTCCAAGAAGGGCAGTGGGTAGCAGTCCACAGGGGCTGCAAAGCAGAAGCAGGTACAGATGAGTCAGGGAAACTAACCCTTCACCAGGGCAGATGCATTCCGAAGCCAGATCAATTGCAAGTACTACCGCATAGGAATAGCACGTGGGCCCTATTTGTTTGCGATCATTGCATAGCATGGAATGGCAGGTCTGATATAGGGTTTTTTGTGGTGATGAATAGGTTCAAAAAAAGAGAGGTTGGAGTGCAGTGCTTTGGCTCTGCGGAGAATGGAGGATTGGTGTCACAGTGTTTTTGGGAGATTGGAGGGGTGCAGGCCAAGCGAGTGGCTTGGCAGTGCAACAGCTGTATGGGAGGTCAATGGGGTGGGGGGCAGGCTGGAGGGCTCTATGGTGAGTGTGAATAAGGAGGCCTGACCAGGAAGGGGCACTGGCAAAAGCAGACAGCCAGTGAGGTGAAGCAGGGGAGTGAAAGGCACAGGTAGGCCATGAAGGCCAAGCTGGGGGTGAAGGAGGTTTGATGGGTCCTGGAGGCAAGGATCCAGGTCCAAGGAGCACACAGAGAGTGTGGTTTTCAGCCAGGGGTGGGGGCCCGGCATAAGGGTGGGCAGTAGGGGCCTCAAGCAGGGGAGTTTATAGCCTGCCAGGGTGGATCAACAGATGGGGCTACAAAGGCATAATGGCCGAGCCAGAGGGTGGGGTAGGGCAACAAGCCTCAGCATGTGGGATCTGGCAAAAGAGCTGTGAAGGGGTAGGAGTGCACCGCCCAGTGCAGGGGTGGGGGTTGGGCAGAAATTGAACTCGCGACATGACTGTGTGGTTTTCTCATGCAGCATTTGTTGCAGCAGAAAGGATGGCACCCAGAAGACCCACAGTGTCCAGCGCTACCATGTTGGCAGATGCAGAAAAGCTAATGAAGCAGATGACCAAGTTGGTGGAGGTGGTGAAGAAGAGGGAGGCAGAAGAGGAGGCCCAGAGGAAGCGGAAAGGGAGAGAGGAGAGAGCGGGCAATGGGACAAAGAACAAAAGGCCAAAGAGGGTATTTCCCAGCCCACTGCTGGAAACCGGTGCAGGTGGGGGGACCAGTCTGGCCCCAGCAGGGTCCCAGCCAGATGGGGGTAAGGATGAGGTTGATATGAACGATAAATCAGATTTAAAATATTATGTTGAGGGCCTGCTGGGTGATATGGGGGATGAAGGGGTCTCGAAGATGGAGCAGGCCCTGCAGGCCATCAAGGAAAAGGACACACAGGGAAAGGCTGGGGCAGGTACCTCAGGGGGTCGTGGAAGCTATACGAGGGGCAGCCCAGTTTTACATTGGGTGACCACATGCTGATCTCCATAAAAGAGAAAATATGGAAGGGGGAGTATGTGGATATCTTTGGTCTGGTGGATGAGGAGACAGCTAAAAAATATGAGCAGCGTGAATTGGTAGGCAAGTTGGAGATGGCGGTAGAACTGGCAGTGGTGGGACACAAAGCGGAGGAAGCTCAGCTGAAAGGGAAGAGTATTGACACATGGCAAGTGGGTTTCCTGATTTATAGAGCTTTGGTGCTGGAGAAGCAGCTGGACCTGGCAATACCGTTGTTGACATATATGACAATCATCAGGGACACGTATAAGGCGAAGCTGGGTTTTGGGTGGCTTAAATATGAAGAGGCATTCTGGTGAAGAATGGTGGCCAAGGGGGACCTGAGATGGGATTGCACCCACGCAGAGTTGTGGGTGAGGACACTGTCAGGTTCAGCAGCAGGACAGGCAGCGGAGCAAGGGAGGCGGGTTTCACTGGCCCATGGCATCAAAGCCTGATGGGCTTTCAACAGGGCATCATATACATGGCCTAGCTGCAAGTTTAGTCATGTTTGCTCATGGTGTGAGGGGGCACACCAAGTGACAGGGTGTCGGCAAGGGGTCAAGAAAGCCAGGCAAGCAAGTGGGCAGCCCCCAGAGCAGCCCTTTCAGAATGGGTGGGGGGGAGCCAGCAGGGGCTGGGGAGGCCACTGGAGAGGAAGGCATGCATCTAACTATGGATGGAACTAAGGAGGGACACGGAGTGGGGAGGTGGGGGTATGCCCTAGCCCACACCTCCATCAGGTATGGAGTGGTGGAGACCTGGACAACAGGTTACCCGGACAAGGCAGGGCCAGAGCTGCTGAGGTTGGGTTTTAAGGGCAGTTTCCTGCTGGGTTTTGAGGGGAAATGAGTGGGGATGAGGGCTAAAGATCTGGGGTCGAAAAGAGGGAAGAAGGACATAGTGTGGAAGAAACTGCAGAAAGAGATCAGGGTGGGGAGGGTGGAAGAGACAATGCTCGAGCCCCCTTGCAGGCAGTTCAGGGTGTCACTGCTGGGGTGGTACTGAAGAAGCAAGCAGAGGAATTCCAGCTCATACATCACTGCTCCTACCCCGACGGGGAGTCAGTGAATGGAGGGATACTGGAGGCGCTGAGCATGGTCTCTTATACCTCCCTAGACCAGGCAGTTGAGTTGGTTTGGGCAACCGGGGAAGCATGGTTGGCGAAGACGGACATCGAGTCTGCCTTTCGGCTGCTGCCAGTAGGTCCTGCAGATTGGGACCTGCTTGTTTTTCAATTTGAGGGCAGTTTGTATTTTGACAAGACAATGCCCATGGGCTGCTCGATGGCATGCTCCACTTTTGAGGCTTTCAGCTCATGGGTATTATGGGTGTTCGGGTCTCGGTATGGCACAAGAGAGTAGTCCATTACTTGTACAATTTCCTGTTGATCAGAGCCAGTGGGGAGGAGGCACAAGGAATGTTGAAGGACTTTCAGGACATGTATGGCAGGATAGAGATCCCACTGGCAGCAGGAAAATAGAGGGGGTGGCCCACAAGTTAGAGTTTTTGGAGATTAAGATGGATGCAGAACAGGAGTGCTTCCGTCTGCCAGGGGATAAAGTGGCGAGTCTGTGGGGTCTGCTCGCACTAGTAGGGGGGAGGCACAGGGTGCTGCTGGTACAGGTTCAACAGCTGCTGGTGCACCTTAATTTCACCTGGAAGGCCATAAGCCAGGCAGAGCTTTCACGAGAAGGTTGGGAAGGGTCACGGCAAAGCAAAGCAGCCGCATCATTGGGTGGATATAAATAAGGGCATAAAAGAATATCTACAGGTATGGGAGGAGTTCCTGGAGTTGTACAATGGGGTGACATTCTGGCAGAAAGAATGGGCCTGCAACACAGACATAGAGTTGTATATGGATGCAGCGGGGTGGTTTCGGGATGGGAGCCTATTTTGAAGGGGAGTGGATTTCGGAGGCATGACCGGCCAGGTGGCAGGAATGGGGATGGACCAAGGACATCACGTTCCTCAAGATCTTTCCCATATGGGTGGCCCTTGAGCTCTGGGGTACCCAGCTGGGAGGGCAGTGCATATTATTTTGGTGTGATAACAAGAGCGTAGTGGAGGTGATCAATAGGCAGATCGGCCATATGGAATCTGTAGGTCAGATTCTAAGGCACATGATATTGCTGGGGCTGCATCTGAACCTGCCATTTAGGGCATGGCACATTGAGGGGGCTATGGAATGAGGTGGCTGACTGTCTTTCTCATTTTCAGATGCAGCAGTTCCAAGAACTGGCCCTGCAGGTGGCACCTACAAGGACCAGGGTCCCAGACTGGATGTGGGAGATTGGTGGGTGAAGGCCAGGGTGTTATACAAAGGGTCTTGGTCGGCCAACACCCTGAAGGCCTATGAAGGGGCATGGGCCAGCTTCCATACATTTCAGGTCAGGCAGGGCTGGGAGATTGGAGACCCAGTCCGGGAGGAACAGGTCATGCAGTACGTAGTGAAGAAGTGGGAGGAAGGGGTAGTTCTCAACACCATGGGGGTCCAACTGGCAGGTATCGGCTGTACATGTCAGGATCAAGGATGGGAGGATGTCGTGAGCAGCCAAGCCATTAAGAGTATGGTCTTGGGTTGGCAGAGAGGAAAGGGCACTAGATGGGATGGGAGGAGACCCATTATGGGGTCCCTTCTCATGAAGGTGGTAAGGGTGTTAGACCATGTTTGCACATCAGTGAATGAGGTCTGTCTTTTCTGGCCTATATTCACAGTCATGGTGAGAGGAGCTTTTCAGATATAGGTGAGATGATGGCACCCAGGAAGCGGGTGGCCACAGAGGGATTGCAAGAGGAAAGCATGAGTTTTGAGGAGGGGAAGGTTGTCATATGGCTCCGGAGGTCTAAAACAGACCAACAGGGAAAAGGGTACAAGGTGGTGATGCACAGGCAGCCGGGGGAAGGAGTATGCATGGTCCAGGCCATGTGGGACTATAGCACGATGCTGGGCCGAGGGTTTGGGACCTGGTTCATACACAGGGATGGGTCCCAGTGACAGGTTTTCAGGGAGGGGTGGTGCTGAAGAAGGTGGTAGCATTCACGGGGGAGAACCCCGATGAATTTTCCCCACACTCCTTCAGGATTGGTGCAGCCACAGAATTGGCTGTAGCAGGAGCGGGGGAAGGGGAGATTAAGTGGGTGGGCAGGTGGACAACAAAATGTTACAGGAGGTACGTGCGATGTTGACAGTTGCTAATTAATATCCCCTTTTTCTCTTCCTACAGCAGGCTCCAAGAGGCAGGTGTGGATCGTGGGGCATTCATTCTTCTATTGGACAGAGAGGTTTGCAGCTGCCACAAGGATAGAGATGCAGTTGCACCCAGGAGCAGAGCACACCAAGGTGCAGTGGAATGGCCTGAGAGGCATAAGGTGGTCACAGCTGCTACTCCTGCTGGAAGAGCTATGGGTGCGCTGTGCTGCACTGAACGGCATAATTATCCACTTGGGAAGGAATGACCTAGGGACAGTGCCATGGGGGTCCCTGTTGAGGGATGTCATGGGGGATCTGGAAAAGGTGAAGAGCTGGTGGCCATGAGTGGTTATAGACTGGTCGGAGATCACATCCAGAAGCGTGTGGAGGGGAGTGAAAGGGCCTAAGGTGATAGAGGTAGCGCGCAAGCGTTTGAACAGGAAAGTAGCCAGAGCAGTGATAGAAATGGGAGGGGTTCACATCCAGCATAAGGATATATCTTATGAGCAGGAAGCAGTCTACAGGTCGGACAGGGTCCGCCTGACCAAGTTCAGCATGAGCCAGCTGGCCCGGCCCTTCAGGGAGCTGGTTCTGGACAGCAATAAGAAGGGGCTGAGGGGTTGACCCGCAAGGGAGAGAGCCCTATCTTCCAATGCAAGCTGGAGA
Source organism: Neoceratodus forsteri (assembly GCA_016271365.2). Lineage (NCBI taxonomy): Eukaryota > Metazoa > Chordata > Ceratodontiformes > Ceratodontidae > Neoceratodus > Neoceratodus forsteri. The sequence goes on along the minus strand of CM057450.1, from coordinate 1,189,175,383 downwards.
TGGGTCAGTGGAAGGGGTCTCGGGAGCAAGGTGGAAAGGGGGCAGGTAGAGAGGGGAGGAGGGCAGGTACCTCGGGCTGGGGACAAAGGAACCCAGGCATGGAAGTAACAGGAAGGGGGGAGGGATATAGAGCTAGTGGGTGGATCCCTGTGTCCACACCTAGTGGGGGGGTGGTCTGAGTAAGTGTGGTACCAGGTTGTGATGATTGGAAGGGGGGGCCGGATCACAGTGTCTGGACCCCAAGAAGCAAGGAGGAAGATGAAGAGAACCTGGTGAAGAACCATGAGAGGGAAGACAGGACTGTTATGTCCTAGAACTGATGTGGGACTGTTATGTTCACTGTAGAAAGATTGCATGTGAAAATGAATTGGAATATAATTAATGTAATTACAAACGTGCCTGTTAATAAATACTGCCAGCGAGCATCCGAAAGCAAGAAGGAAGTGGCCTCAGTTATTTCTGGGTTGGGATCCAGGGACAATGGCCTCTGTAAGGAGGCTCTTACCTGTACCTGCTAAGCCACTAACAAACATCAGTAGTGGCTTGTGGTCAAGACAGTCACATTTCTTCTGTTCATGTAGTATATCAAGCTGGACAGCATCAGTAACTGCAAAGTGCACCATATGTTGTTGCTCATTGAGTCTCTCTCTCAATTCTGCTGGATCAACAGTGCAGTGTGTGCCATGTTCCATAGCACTCTCCACTTCCAACATGAGTACTTCTGGGGCATTCAGAGGCAGAGGTACTCCAAGTATACCTTCTCCTTCCAGATCAAGATTGTCCTGTGAACTAACAGGAGTTTCCTCTTCAAGTTGTTTCTGTGCCTTTTCACACTGTTCCTTCTCAGCATCCAGTCTCTGTATGTATGTGTCAGAGTATTCAGTTTTTAATGTGTCGCAACTGTGATTGAATTCTTCCTCAAATGTATCACAGTCACCTTTCAATTCAGACTCATTCCTCCAGGGTTTAAATAAGAATAGCAGAGTAAAGTAGTAATGCTCTCTGCTCTCAGATGTGCCCAGATGTAGTTTGCAGTGGTCAATGAGCCAAGGCTTATGTCTCTTTACGAGACAGCCATCCACTCATCTGACCTTGTAAATGTCACGTGTGCAATCAGGTGAGACATCTGTCTTGTAGTCACATCATTAGACCACCTCAAATAGACACATACCATCCATGTCTCTGTGTCTATGGGGATAGTACATGTCAATCAGGTTATTCTTCAATATACATTTTGAAGAGGGTCTGTTGAGAGCCAGTTCCTCAATCTCAGCATGAGGAGTAAGTACATGTTTGTGCTTCTCTTTGTAGTTAACACTGAGAAATCACACAGCATCCGATTTGCCGTACAAATGTGTACCAATCAAGCAATCGCCAGCCTCATAAGCACCACATTCTCTGTGTGATAGGGTCTTCAATCCCAGTGACCACAATTGAGATGTCAGTAACTTGCTTGAACTGGCAATATCTTCCCAAAGATCTTGCAAGCTAGTCTGTTCATGTTTGGTGATGTACAAAGTGAAGTACCGAACCAGAGCCAATGAGTTGTCAGCCACAAACTGAACATATATGTTTGCTTGCCACATTAGAAGAAGAGTGGGGTTGTAGTCATTTATGTACACCTCATTCTCATCCCTGGGTAACTCATAAACCCTCTTGGTTGATTTTGCCTTCAAGTGGTGTCACATAGCTGAAAACAGTTAATTTGTGCGACTGTTCTGACAGACACAGCTTGGAAATCTGAAGTGACATCTTGTTGTACCAATCAGATTTGCTCTTCACTACCCGGCAGCAGTATTTCACACAGATATGGCATTGGAACTTCTGCACCAACTTCCACAACATAGGACTGTCATACTAGTCCGGTATGCGGCAAGTGAAGTATTGCTTAATGAAAGCAAGCACTTCTGCTGCTTCATGTTCACCTATGCGTTGTGTGTCCTTGATCCACAGTAACATATGAATATGAGGAGCACCTCGTGCCTGATATTCTGACCTCCAGAAGTAATGCTGTACAATACCAAGAGGAGGATTGTCCTTTGACAAAATTAAAGTCAGAATATCGTGGAATCACTTGTGAAAATGTCTAGTCACAGACATTGGGTCAAGTGAGCACATCTCTCCGAGATTCATTGATGAAATGCCCTCTGCATCACAATTTGCCCACTTCAAGAGTTCAATCACCTCCTCCCAGGTGTACTCGGCACAGCTGAATGTGATGAACCATGTCGCTGCACCATACTCTCGCAGCATAGTCATCACCTCAGAGTGTCTGTGATACCAGTATTCTTTGGTGCCACGTAGACTTGACAGTATGGAAGACAAATTGGCCTGCACATTTTCATCCTTTTGCTTTATTTTCTGCAAAAACTCAATGGCAGTGATTCCATCAAGTGCAATTGTGAGCCGTGTTGTCTGTGCAATCGATGCAGACAGTGTGCTAAGCTTACTCTCCCAGAGGAGATGGAACAAGTACTGTTTGTTGCTACAGAATTTGCCATCCTTACAAAGCATGCAACTGGTATGGTATTCAGCACCTTGTACACACACTTCTGTATCATCTAGACATCCACCTGACCCTTTTGGAAATAAATCTGGAAAACAACATGTTTCCAATGTCACCTCCCAAATGCTGACAGGGGCACCTTCCACCTGTTTCATTTGATACAGATCAATGTTATCCCCAACTGGATCTCTGCCATGCAGTGGATGTACTGTGTACTGTTTCATACATATTATCATTTGTCTCTATACTGACCTTCTCAATCATTGGTTTTGTGGTATCCATCACATCGTGTTCAGCAGACACGCTAGTCATGTGATCAATGTCAAGGTATGCATAAAAGGGATTGTTGCTCTTCAAGTAAGTAAGAGCAAGCTTCACCTTCTCTACATTGACAACATCCTGCCCGATGACCTTTGACTTTTTTGGAACACCGTTGACAAGAATCACCAAACTGTTCCCACTGGCGATTGCCTCCACATTTTCCTGGAGAGGAAGTGGAAGACACATGATGGAACCCTCTAGAGAACTAATGAGTTCTTTTTGTGGAATGTTCCATGTTTTTGTATTCAGACGTAGAATAGTTTGAAATGGTTTCATAGTCTGAATAAGAATTCATTCAAACATATTCAATGTGGCAATCTCAGCAGGCGTAACACGTGCCTCCATATTGTTCAACAATTACCTTGATGGCAGAGTGTTACTCTTCACCTTGGAGAAACAATGCTTGTACATCACAATGATTGGCTCTAACTGAAAATCACACTTTAACAGCAGAAATGCTGACAGTCGAAACCACATGTCATTGTACGGTGACAAGGTTTTCAGATTAACTGACCGTTTGTTTCTGGTAACAGAGCTGATCACATGACACACATACTGTACAGAGTCAAATTTCTCTGTCTTTGCCAACTCAGATTTGTCAATGGATTTCCTAAACTGCTTGAGAATATCAGTTTCCTAAGACAGAGACAGAATTTCCATCAGCAATTGATGACTGATCAATCACAGTATCTGTGACACTGCTGTCACCTTGCAGCTGTTTTAGAAATGTCATGGCACCATGCATGTCACCAGACTGTAGTAACTCATTAAGATGAGTATACCGCGCAACAACTTATCGCACCTCATAGACCCTATACACAAAGTTCTGCATCCCTGATTGATGCACTGCCAGCATCCACATGTGGTGAAATACACTGTCACAAACACCACTATCTAGGCATGCAAGTGAATGAGCCATAAGTCCAGTATGTGGACAGATCTCACAAAGGTCTATAGTCTCAAACAATTTATGTCTATCTTTATGATCAGTAACTACAAACAGATTGATAAAGTGCTCGACTTTGTCAAATGATGATTGCCTCTGGTTGCAAGTCACATCACATGTCCATGCCAGACAGTGACGCTTATGAGGCTAAACAGTTGACTCAGACTCATCATCTGACTCAGTTGTAATGTCATCACATACAGTTAGCACATTACACAGTTTACTGGACTCATCAATGCAGAACTTGGTGTCCTTTTTCTGTGAGTAATATGACTCCTCCCAGAAATATGCTTCTGAATGCTGTGTGTGTAGCCAGCTACCTGTGAAAACATCACAGAAATTGTGTTGGTTCAAGATGGGATAGCGTTGTAGCCTCATCTTAATGCTGCACACAACTTTTCTGAATTGTTCAAGTACATGTGACATTTTACGCCACAAGTGTTGAAGAACAAATACTCCTCTGTTGACAAATGTACGAACTCTGAGATGCAATTTCATCAAAGACAGATGTCTTTAGTTTTTTGCGCTCACGTCTCATCACAGCTGCAATAAGTCTATCTAGCTTAGCTTTACAAGCTAGTGATCGGAAATACTTTTGCTTCCTCAGGTGAGAATCAGCAGCCATACCTTTATGCTGTTGCTTAGTATGTTTGTTCATGCTTGCCTTTGCAACATTATTCTTCCATCTGGAATATTTCTGCAACTGTTGTTGAGCTGTGCATATCTGGTTTGCAGTTGAACAAGTAGGTACAATTTCTGTGGAGCATGCAACCTGTGAAGTCACTCCTTGAGTGGAATGATAATTCAGTTTATGTCTTGATGTAGCATGTGTGGTTTTCGTACCACTCTTAAGCAACAGTGTACTACTATGATACCTGTTTCGTCTCTGCATAGAATTGTGTCTCTGCTTAGAAGGCATCATTCTTCTCTACAAATTCACAGTAGTGTGGGAAAATGTTTTGTAAGTATCAGACAACTGTATAAGAAATAGAGAAAAACAAATATTTAGTGGCGAGCAAATATTTTTTAATAACATTGCATAGTCACACACATTATACATCTGTCATATTATGTGAATAGATAGCATTGCTAACAAAACATTGCACGCATAATCCTTCTCGCAGCACACTAGTGAAGACAACGTACAATGCTTTTAGATGTCACATAATAGAAGCTGATTTATAAGATGACACAATATCTGAAAATATGGCAGAAACTTATTTTTTTTAAGTTTGAACTATCCACACTGTATTTCTCAAAAACCTTTTTTTTTTGCATCATTTTCACAAAGTAGTGTCAAATGCACGACACTGTCACAAAAATTGTGGTCGTCAGCATGGCAGTGTCGGATAGTAGTGTCGCAAAATAGTGTCTCATGCATGAAAGTGTCAAATAATAGTGTTGAATATACATGATAGTATCGCAAAATGATGTAGTCAGCATGAAAGTGTCAAATAATAGTGTCGTGAGCACAAAAGTATCGAATAATCACATTAAAAAATGCCTTTAAGGCTAAGCCAATCAGACACTGCTTTGTATTTGAGTGATGGATGCTCACACCAATGGAACATAACATTGATCAGGCCATGTCAGGCAACCAATCACAAGTGCTGAAGATGGGAGAAGAAGGACATATCAGCCATCTTAGGAAAAAACTCAACACCCTGGTTTACTCTGTGTAAGTACATCACATTTTCTATACAATTTTACTAGCATTACACAAACTGATAATGACACAAAAATAGCATTAAACAAAATGTTTTTTATTCCTCCATTTGACTATGGCAATATGAATAACCTCTTATGCTGTGGAAAGAAGTTATAACTGTTTAAATTCAGAGTGTCAGTGAGTACTTACTAGCACAGATAGAGCTGCAAATGGAGGCAGAAAGCAGGCAGCATGTGTATCATAAAACAAGAGGCAACCAATGATAGCTAGCTGTTTACTTGTGATTGTTGGAACTAGCCTATCAAAATGTAGTAGAAACCTTCCAACATTTCTGCTTGACAGGACCTGCAACCATTCAGTGTAGGTGTAGTGCATGCATCCACTGTATTGGTTAACCATGAGAAAGCATTGCCAATTATTTTGTTTTTTTCCTGTGTTTTGGGACAGCCCACCAAGGCAATATTGAAGCAGAGAGGCAAATCTCAGTTTCATATTCAGTAGTGACTAGACACTGCAGGACAAACACTGATTTTTTAGTAGCTGTCTGTCCACTTCTCAGTTTAAAAGCTTAGAATGGCAGAAAACAGCAAATGGACTGTGTGGGTCATTATCAGCAGCACAGGATGACAAGCTTCAGAGTATGCTCAGAGAAATCAGTTTGGTAAAGACCTGCAGCTTCCAAATTGCTCTGTAAAGTGGTTTGGCAGAGGAGGCATGGGGTTGGAGCACCTCATGCCAACAATGCATAGACTACTGAGCACTCAAGCTCATCCGGACATACTGCTGATTCATCTCAGAGGCAATGATTTAGGCACCAAACGATGGGTAGATTGAGTAGCAGAAGCAAAATTGGACCTTGCTTCTATTATGAGTATGTTACCTGCCTGTAAGATACTGTTTTCAGACATTACAGAGCATAGGGGTCTGGCAAGCAGAACAGCACATGTATCAGCTTGACAGAGCACGAAGAAAGGTGAACATACAAATTTCTGGATATCTGCGCATGTCTGGGATGCACACCATACATCACCCTGAAATTAAGTATTGTAATGTTTGGTTATATCTACCAGACGGTGTTCACTTCTCTCATGCTGGCAATTGCCTTTTCCTGGGAGACCTTCGAGATAGAATCCTCACAGTGCTCTAAAAAAATCAGACTGTTTAAATGTACCCCTTGAAAAAAATGGTTCTTTTAAGAGCCACAAAACCTTGGTCAAAAAATAGACAAGCTGCATACATAACACACACACACATGCAATCTGTGCTGCCACAGTACTTTCACAGATAGAAACTACCAAGTTGAACTATGACACATAACAGCTTCTCTGTGACTGTGCACTCATGTCACAATATGTGTCCTTGCAGTGTCACCACTGCCTTGTCGACACCATGCACACCCTTACTGTACTCAGTTGAGTGGAGGTGTCACCTGACACATGTAGCGTTAATCTAAATTAGTCTTTATCAGATGTGACACGCTGTCATTACACAGTATCTATAATTCTGTTTTGTGACAAAAAAAGTAATGCATGTTGGCAGTCAGCTGTTCATTAACCAGCCTACCCTTGAATTCTAACTATACATTGTACAATTTATGAGACTTGTACTTGGACTATGTCCATGGACTGGAGTGTAAAGTGCCATAGTGGGAGGGGGAGCGAGGGGGGGAGATTGATAGTCTATCTGACTTACTGTAGCCTTGAGTGCTGTGATATTTTAAAAGTTAATACCGGAGATGTTCAAGCATTCTGATCATCTCTGTCCACACAAACTGTCAAAAAAATGTTAAAACTCAATCTAACTAGCCTCAGAATAACACATATACAAACATATACTAAATCACTATTATTTCTTTCCATATTTATTTCAGCATTAAAGCAACTCTTCACAAAAAACCATGAGAATGTGAAGTATGAGGAAGGTGTGTTGCCTGGTCGAGGCGGCACAGACAAAGGGCAATGCCAAGGTGCTCATGCACAGCACCAACTGGAAGCTGGATGCCATGTGGAGTCACATAAATGCACATCTCACCTACCAGTTTAAAGTTAAGAACAAAACAGTTAAGATATGCAAGAGGAAGTGGAAACTGCTGCACCAGCATTTCTTCGCACCGAAACAATGAGAGGAGATACCGGACAATGACATCGGCTGGTACTACCTCGCCCACGAGATGTGGGAGTCAGCTGGGAAGCCTGCAACTGGGGAACGCCTACAGCATCATAAGTATAGAGAAAATGTAATACTCAACACAATATGTTAAACGGTCATAACAATGCTGCACAGTGACATTTGGCAGCAGTATCAGTGACTCCACAGTTGTAAAATTGTGCAACAGGCAAAACGTGAAGAATGTACTATGTCTGTAAAACCTCAATGTTCAACAGTTCAACCCAGGACAATAACCACTTGTCAGTGAATGTGGAAAAAAAATCTGGGGTACAAAAAAATCGAAATATATCTATCACTGTACATACTCTTAACATACTATCTGTCTAACAGTATGGTCACTGTCATGTTATTGTTCTTTACTATTACAATCTTTGTGCTGGATTCTGTTTTATTAAATGTGACTGAAGAGATCTCAGTATAGTCTTAAGTACTAAACATAGAGTAGTACACAGGTATCAAAAAACTAACAGAAAAAAAGACATGCAAATTAGTAATTAATAGAGAATATTAGCAATAATGAAATCAATATATACTGAAGTGCACGGTGATGTATACCACACTGTTAATATCTATTATTATTCATTGACAGAACATCGTAGGCATTCCCCCACCTCAGGCTGAGGTAGTACCGGCTGCGACAGAAGTGTAGAGGGCCATGACTCAGACGAGAGTGTCATTCTTGTTGAGTCAGAAGGTAAAAGAAATTCATTACTACAATACCAATAAAAGATAACCAAATGGATGTGACAGGGGACATTTCCTTAATGAGTTAACACAACTCAGCAATACTTCACCATGACTGGTATCAGTGACATATTGTATTAATATACATGTGTTAAATTGAACTGTGTCAACACTTAGTCTCTATTGCCTGGCCAGGGTTGGGGGGCATTGCTAGGCTCATCCTGTGCAAGTCCTCAGTCTACCAACCTGTGCATGGGTGCTATCAATTAGCTATGTCATTACTCTCCATAAGTTCAGTAGATCTGTTGCTCAGCACTCTGGATCCAATAGATGTTCTTCACGTGGGGGGTGTGGGGGGTGGGGGGTGGCCATTGGTTGACTAAGGGCATGGAACATCGTACTACACTAAATTGTGTGCAGCTGCTGTCATAGACCTATATAATTGATATCCGTAGCTTCAGTTCAGCTGTGGGTTAGCACTTAGGATCTTATACTTTTTGTTTTGAAAGGAGGAAGTGAGCACTTTTGCTAGCCAAGGGTGCACATCATCTCATTTTCATAAGTAGTGTCCATGTGCAACCATACACCTATACTGTTGATCAACATTTATTTTCTTGGTTAGTCTCTCACTACGCAGCATACAGCACATCTTTTGTTTTGGGGGGGACATGGTCAGTGCATGGCATGGCCAATCTTCCAACTCCCCAGTGTCCTAACTAGTGCATGCCTGCCTTTGGTAAGTAACAGCATTGATATTGATAACTTCAGTTTAGCAGTACATCTGTTACGAAAATACAATACATAAAGAATAATGTATGGGCAATCATACACAAAAAGGCTGTGTTTCCATCAACTAGGTTGAGATGACAGCATATGAACCTCGAGACAGAAGCTCGAGAGGTCCATAGAAACATAGAAACATAGAATTTGACGGCAGATAAGGACTGCTTGGCCCACCCAGTCTGCCCATTTCCCTACCTAATGGATAAGCTGCAGATCCTAGTTAACCAGCAGCCTACTTCTTTCTACCACCCCCCCAGAATTGCCTTATGACTGTCCCATGCATGCTTGAATTCAACCACTGTTTTTGACTCCACAACCCTCCGGAAGGCTGTTCCATGCATCCACAACCCTTTCTGTGAAAAAATACTCCTTACATTACCTCTGAGCCGCCTCCCATCTATCTTCAAATTGTGGCCCTTGTTCTTGCACACCTTTTTGAAAGATGCTACCTCTTGAACTTTGTTGATTCCTTGAGGTACTTGAAAGTTTCTATCATGTCCCCTCCCTCCTTTCTCAAGGCTATACATATTAAGCTCCTTAGTCTCAATATATGTCTTCTGGTGCAGACCCTGCACCATTTTAGTTGCCCTCCTCTGGACAGCTTCCATCTTGTCTATGTCCTGTGGAGATTGGGTCTCCAGAACTGCACAGTACTCCAGATGGGGTCTCACCAGCTGTCTGTATAGAGGGATAACAACTAATTGTTTTCTACTGGTGATGCCTCTCCCTATGCATCCCAGTATCCCACCAGCCCTCCTTACTGCCCTCTCACATTGCTTGCCCACCTTTAACTCATCTGATATGACTACCCCCAGGTCCCTTTCCATTTTTGTTTTTGTTAGTATCTCACCCCCCACTGTGTACTCTTCCCCTGGGTTTTTGTTTCCCAGGCGCATTACCTTGCACTGCACCATGCTGTCATCTCAACCCCGAGATGGAAAAACATGCTGAGTTGTGTGTGGTTGACCATATTTTATTTTTTATAGTATATGTTCTTTTACACTGGAGTGACAGACCCCCCCCCACTGAAGTGAAAACAAAATATCTAGCCATTTCTTTGTTCTACTCACATATCAAAATCAAATTTTCAGACTTCTGAAAGGTAAAAGGTATGACTTTCAGCACTGGGTGGTTAGTAACTAGCTATGTGTAGAATAAATGAGAAATTAAAAATTGTATGGCCTTTGAACTGTGCATAACAATTGTTTGAAATGCGCATAACAACAGAGGGAAGGGTGTTACATGCCTGGCTCAGCCCATGATACTCCTTACTGTCCTAACGTGCACTCAGGTGGTATCAATAAACTATACCATGCATATTGTGAGTTTAATCCACCTGAGGCTCAGCACTTGGGATCAAATACCTAATGTCCCCAGGGTGTGTGGGGCGAGTGAAGTGGGAAAGGCATTGCTTGGCTAAGGGATAATGTTGTACAGTACCCAGACTTGTGTGCAGACAGTATCAGGTATTCATTACAATTTTATCAGTTCCTTCACTTGGGTTGTGCATCAGCACTCAGGATACAATATCTGTGCATTTTTTTGGGGGGAACAGCTACATTGCCTTCTTTAGTGCATGCAACTAATAACTGTTGTAACTTGTGTTCACCTGCTATCACAAAAGAGTAATGTTAATGTCCAGTAGTTTATTTGGCTTATGTCTCACTACTCAGCATGTAGTACATAGTCAGGGGAGGGGGGCTGGAGAGGTGATTGCCTGGCTGACGCCATGCAACACATCACTCTCATATCTAGTCTGCAGCTGGTATCGTTAAGTAATAGGTTGACATCCATGACTTCAGTTCACCAGTATCTGTACAATTAAGATACAATTCCTTTTTTTTTTTAACTGGGGATACATTGCCTGCTATGTCCACTTGTGCTGTCACCCTTCACTGATGTATAAACACTGCTCAGTGTGGCACTTGAGTGCATCTACTGCTACCAATGTATAGACATAACTGTTGTACGCATATGAAACAACAAAACAAATCTCACACGTTGCTATGACAGTGTTACTAATTATGCTTCGTGGTATAATGTAATAGTATAATAGAAAACATATGAAAAACAATACCAGTCTTAATGAACATAGAGATAGCAATACGATCTGTAATCAAAAATATACTTATTTTTTTCCTAGCAGCCAGGGAGACTGGATCAGATCAGCCACTGCATGCGGTGAAGCAAGAGCCAGCTGGCAGTGCTGAGCGTAAGTGTTGCAACATAGTACACGCATTAGCGATATACAGGAGAAATAACACTTCTACATCTTCCTCACAATAAGCTTGTGCAGCTGGCATCAGAGGCATATACCGATGATAACCATGGCCTTAGTTGTGCTGTGGCTCTGCACTCAGGATCCAATTCCTGGTGGGGGGGTGGTGCATTGCCTGGCTGAGGCCATGCAACTCCTCAGAGTGCTAACTGGTCTGCAGCTGAAATCAGGGAGGTATACCATTGATGTACATGGCTTTAGTTGTGCTGTGGCTCTGCACTCAGGATCCAGTACCTGTTCTGGGAGGGGGCTTTGCCTGGCTGAGGCCATGCAATTCCTCAGTGTGCTAACGTGTGCAGCTGCAATCAGGGAGGTATACTATTCATGCCCATTGCTTTAGTTGTGCTGTGGCTCTGTACTCAGGATCCAGTACCTGGCTTTTGGAGGGGGGTTCCTGGCTGAGGCCATTCAACTCCTCAGTGTGATAACTTGTGTGCAGCCATAATCAGGGAGGTATACCACTGATGTCCATGGCTTTAGTTCGGCTGTGGCTCTGCACTCAGGGTCCAGTACCTAGTCTGGGGGTGGTGCATTGCCTGGCTGAGGCCGTGCAACTCCTCAGTGTGCTAGCTTGTGTGCAGCCATAATCAGGGAGGTATACCGCTGATGTCCATGGCTTTAGTTCTGCTGTGGCTCTTCACTCAGGATCCAGTACCTGGTCTTGGGGGGCATTGCCTAGCTGAGGCCATGCAACTCCTCAGTGTGCTAACTTGTGTACAGCTGCAATCAGGGAGGTATACCATTGATATCCATGCCTTTAGTTGTGCTGTGGCTCTGCACTCAGGATTCACCACCTGGTCGGGAGGTGCATTGCCTGGCTGAGGCTGTGCAACTCCTCAGTGTGCTAACTTCTGTGCAGCTGCAATCAGATAGGTATACCATTGATGTCCATGGCTTTAGTTGTTCTGTGTCTTTGTACTCTGGGTCCAGTACCTGGTCTGGGGGGACTTTGCCTGGCTGAGGCAGTGCAACTCCTCAGAGGGCTAACTTGTGTGCAGCTGTAATCAGGGAGGTATACCGTTGATGTTAATGGCTTTAGTTCTGCTGTGTCTCTGCACTCAGCATTCAGTACCTGGTCGGGGGGGCATTGCCTGGCTGAGGCCGTGCAACTCCTCAGTGTGCTAACTTGTGTGCAGTTGCAAGCGGGGAGGTATACCATTGATGCCAATGGCTTTAGTTGTGCTGCGGCTCTGCACTCAGAATCCAGTACCTAGTTTTTTGGGGGGGCATTGCCTGTCTGAGGTGGTACAACTCCTCAGTGCATTAACTTGTGTCCACCTGGAATCAGGGAGGTATACCATTGATGTCCATGGCTTTAGTTTGGCTGTGGTTCTGTACTCAGGGTCCAGTACCTGGTCTGGGGGGGGCATTGCCTGGCTGTGGCCATGCAACTCCTCAGTGTGCTAACTTGTGTGCAACTGCAATCAGATAGGTATACCATTGATGTCCATGGCTTTAGTTGCTCTGTGTCTTTGTACTCTGGGTCCAGTACCTGGTCTGGGGGGACTTTGCCTGGCTGAGGCCGTGCAACTCCTCAGTGTGCTAACTTGTGTGCAGCTGTAATCAGGGAGGTGTACCGTTGATGTCCATGGCTTTAGGTGTGCTGTGCTATGCACTTAGGATCCAGTATCTGGTCTGTGGGGGCATTGTCTGGCTGAGGCAGTGCAACTCCTCAGCATGCTAACTTGTGTGATGCTGGAATCAGGGGAGGTATACCGTTTATGTCCATGGCTTTAGTTGTACTGTGGCTCTGCAGTCAGGATCCAGTACCTGGTTTTGGGGAGGTCATTGCCTGTCTGAGGCTGTGCAACTCCTCAGTGTGCTAAATTGTGTCCACCTCGAATCAGGGAGGTATACCATTGATGTCCATAGCTTTAGTTCTGCTGTGGCTCTGCAGTCAGGGTCCAGTACGTAGTCGGGAGGAGGGGCATTGCATGGCTGAGGCCATGCAACTCCTCAGTGTCCTAAGATGTGTGTAGTTGATATCAGACAGGTATAACAATGATGCCCAAGGCTTTATTTGGGCTGTGACTCTACACTCAGGATCCAGTACCTGGTCTGGGGGGGTATGGCCTGGCTGAGGCCATGCAACTCCTCAGTGTGCTAACTTGTGTGCAGCTGCAATCAGGGAGGTATACTGTTGATGTCCATGGCTTTAGTTGTGCTGTGGCTCTTCTCTCAGGATCCAGTATCTGGTCTGGGGGGGGCATTGCCTGGCTGAAGCTGTGCAACTCCTCAGTGTGCTAACTTGTGTGCTGCTGGAATCAAGGGAGGTATACCATTGATGTCCATGGTTTTAGTTGTGCTGGGGATCTAGCCACAGGATCAAGTGCATGGTTTGTGGGGGCATTGCCTTGCTGAGGTGGTGTAACTCCTCAGTGCACTAACTTGTGTCCACCTGGAATCAGGGAGGTATACCATTGATGTCCATGACTTTAGTTCTGCTGTGGCTCTGCACTCAGGGTCCAGTATATAATCAGGGATGGGGATTGCCTGGCTGAGGCTGTGCAACTCATCAATGTGCAAACTTGGGTGCTGCTGGAATCAGGAAGGTATACCATTGATGTCTATGGCTTTATCTGTGCTGTGGCTCTGTACTCAGGATCCAGTACCTGGTCTGGGGAGGTGAGGGGTCATTGCATGGCTGAGGCCATGCAACTCTCACTGTCCTAACTACTGTGCAGCTGCTATCACAGAGGTATACCAATGAAGTCCATTGGGCTGTGGCTCTACACTCAGGATCCACTATCTGCCGGAAGGGGGGGCATTATCAGGCCGAGTCCGTGCAACTACTCAGTGTCCTAATTTGTCTGCAGCTGTCATCAGAGATGTATACCGATGATGTACATGGTCTTAATTGGGCTATAGCGCTGCACTCAGGATCCAGTACCTGGTGTGGTGGGGCGACATTGCATGGCTGAGCCCATCCAACTCCTCAGTGTGTTAACCTGTGTGCAGCTGGAATCAGGAATGTATATCATTGATGTTCATGGCTTTAGTTGTGCTGTGGCTCTCCACTCAGGATCCAGTACCTGGTCAGGGGGGCATTGCATGGCTGAGGCTGTGCAACTCCTCAGTGTCCTAACTAGTGTGCAGCTGCTATCATGGAGGTATACTGATGAAGTCCATTGTGCTGTGGCTGTACACTCAGGATCCACTACCTGCCGGAAGGGAGGCTTTACCTGGCTGAGTCTGTGCAACTACTCAGTGTCCTAACTTGTCTGCAGCTGGCATCAGAGATGTATACCGATGATGTACATGGCCTTAATTGGGCTGTAGCTCTGGACTCAAGATCCAGTGCCTGGTCTGGTGCGTAGGGGCATTGCATGGCTGAGTCCTTCCAACTCCTCAGTGTGTTAACTTGTGTGCAGCTGGGATCAGGAATGTATAATATTGCTGTCCATGGCTTTAGTTATGCTGTGGGCTGGCTCTCCACTCAGGATCCAGTGCCTGGTCGGGGGCAATTGCCCGGCTGAGGTCATGCAACTCCTCAGTGTCCTAACTACTGTGCAGCTGGCATTGGAGATGTGTACCAATGATACCCATGGCCTTAGTTGGTCTGTTTTTCTGTATTTAGGATCCAGTAACTGGTCTGGGGGGGCATTGTCTGGCTGAGGCCGTGCAACTCCTCAGTGTGTTAACTTGTGTGCAGCTTCAATCAGAGAGGTATACCATTGATATCCATGGCTTATTTTTGTGCTGTGGCTCTGGACTCAGGATCCAGTACCTGGTCTGGGATGGTCATTTCCTGGCTGAGGCCATGCAATTCCTCAGCGTGCTAACTTGTGTGGAGTTGCAATCAGGGAGGTATGCTTTTTGATGTCCATGGCTTTAGTTATGCTGTGGATCTGCACTCAGGATCCAGTACCTGTTTTTCTTTTTCGGGGGGGCAATACCTGGCTGAGGCTGTGCAACTCCTCAGTGTACTAACTTGTGTCCACCTGGAATCAGGGAGGTATAATGTTGATGTCCATGGCTTTGGTTCTGCTGTGGCTCTGCACTCAGGGTCTAGTACCTAGTAGGGGAGCATTGCATGGCTGAGGCCGTGCAACTCCTCAGTGTCCTAAGATGTGTGCAGCTGGTATCAGACAGGTATAACGTTGATGTCCATGGCTTAATTTGGGCTGAGGGGTGGGCAGTCCTATGCATGGTGACAATATGCAACTACTCACATTGAACTAGTAACTATACAAACGTATCCTCATTAATGTATATTGTAATAACATCTACAACAAAAGTGCACTTATCAATGTACCATATTGATTTGTCTATTTTCTGTTCACAGGTCCTATAACAATGGCATCACTCCATGAGCTCTTTGGCCGTGTAGACAGACTGGAGCAGAAGGTTGACCGTCTGCTTCAGGGACAGGAGAAAATCTTGTCGCTATTGAGTAAATAACAGGGGACAGTCAATCTCCTGCTCAAGCATGTCAACATGGCTACAGATGTCATGGGGCAGACCAGCACCATCCCACTGCATGCAGTGGAATCCAGTCTCCCTGGGCAGAGTTGAAGACCCTCCACAGGACTGGTATCTTCTCCATGGTGCAGCAGTTTCCACCTCCGGTGTGCCTCCATATGGCTCCAGTTTCTTGATCTGTGCTGCCACAACCAGAAAATACACCTCCCCATCTCTCAATTTTTCTATAAAAAAGGTTATATTTTTGTATGAGTACACTTAGGATCCAGTACCTGGTCTGGGTGGGCATTGCCTGGCTGAGCCTGTGCAACTCCTCAGTATGCGAACTTATGTCCACCTGGAATCAGGGAGATATACCGTTGATGTCCATGGCTTAGTTGCACTGTGGCTCTGCAATCAGGATCCAGTAACTGGTTTTGGGGGTGGGGGGCATTGCGTGGCTGAGGCCATGCAACTCCTCAGTGTGCTAACTTGTGTCTACCTGGAATCAGGGAGGTATACCATTAATGTACGTGGCTTTAGTTCTGCTGTGGCTCTGCACTCAGGGTCCAGTACCTAATCCGGTGGAGGCATTGCCTGGCTGAGGCCGTACAACTCATCAGTGTGCTAACTTGGGTGCTACTAGAATCAAGAAGGTATACCATTGATGTTCATGGCTTTAACTGTGCTGTGGCTCTGTACCCAGGATCCAGTACCTGGTCTGGAGGGTCAGGGAGGGGAGCATTGCATGGCTGAGGTGGTGCAACTTCTCACTGTCCTAACTAGTATGCAGCTGCTGTCATGGAGGTATACAAATGAAATCCATGGCCTTATTTGGGCTGTAGCTCTACACTCAGGATCCGCTATCTGGTCGGAAGTTGTGGGGGCATTGCCTGGCCGAGTCTGTGCAACTACTCAGTGTCCTAATTTGTCTGCAGCTAGCATCAGAGACATATACCGATGATGTACATGGCTTTAATTGGGCTGTAGCTCTGCACTCAGGATCCAGTGTCTGGTCTGGTGGGGGGGATTGCGTGGTTGAGCTTGTGCAACTCCTCAGTGTGCTAACTTGTGTCCACCTCAAATTAGGGAGGTACACCATTGATGTCCATGGCTTTAGTCCTGCTGTGGCTCAGCACTCAGGGTCCAAAACCTAGTGGGGAGGCATTGCATGGCTGAGGCCGTGCAACTCCTCAGTGTGCTAACTTGTGTGCAGCTGCAATCAGAGAGGTATACTATTGATGTCCATGGCTTTAGTTGTTCTGTGGCTCTGCATTCAGGATCCAGTACCTGGTCTGGGGGGGCACTGCCTGTCTGAGGCGTGCAACTCCTCAGTGCGCTAACTTGTGTCCACCTGGAATCAGGGAGGTATACTGATGATGTCCATGGTTTTAGTTGGAAAGTGGCTCTGCACTCAGGATCCAGTACCTGGTCTGGGGGAGGGGCATTTCCTGGCTCTGGCTGTGCAACTCCTCAGCATGCTAACTTGTGTGGAGCTGGAATCAGGGAGGTATACCGTTGATGTCCATGGCTTTAGTTATGCTGTGGATCTGTACTCAGGATCCAGTACCTGGTTTGGGGGGACATTATCTGGCTGAGGCCATGCAACTCTTCAGTGCACTATCTTGCATCCACCTGGAATCAGTGAGGTATACCACTGATGTCCATGGCTTTAGTTCTACTGTGGCTCTGCACTCAGGGTCCAGTACCTAGTTCGGGGGATTGCCTGGTTGAGGCCATGCAACTCATCAATGTGCTGACTTGGGTGCTGCTGGAATCAGGGATGTATACCATTGATGTCCATGGCTTTAGTTGTGCTGTGGCTCTGTACTCAGGATCCAGTACCTGGTCTGGGTTGGGTGGGGAAGGGGGGCATTGCATGACTGAGGCTGTGCAACTCCTCAATGTCCTAACTAGTGTACAGCTGCTATCACAGAGGTATATTGATGATGTTCATGGCCTTAGTTGGACTGTAGCTCTACAGTCAGGATCCACTACCTGGTTGGAAGGGGTGACATTGCCTGTCCAAGTACGTGCAACTCCTCAGTGTCCTAACTTGTCTGCAGCTAATGTCAGAGACATTTACTGATGATGTACATGGCCTTAATTGGGCTGTAGCTCTGCACTCAGGATCCAGTGCCTGGTCTGGTGGGAGGGCATTGTGTGGCTAAGCCCGTGCAACTCCTCAGTGTGCTAACCTGTCTACAGCTGGAATCAGGAATGTATACCATTGATGTCCATGGCTTTAGTTATGCTGTGGTTCTGCACTCAGGGTCCAGTACCTGGTCTGGGAGGGGGATGGCATTGCATGGCTGAGTCCATGCAACAACTCAGTGTCCTAACTAGCATGCAGCTGTTGTCACAGAGGTATACCGATGAAGTCCATGCCCATAGTTGGGATGTAGCTTTCTGCTCAGGGCCCAGTACCTTGTTTGTGGGAGGGGGCATTGCCTGGCTGAGGACATGCAACTCCTCAGTTTGTGAACTACTGTGCAGCTGGCACCAGAGACATATACTGATGATGTACATGGCCTTAATTGGGCTGTAGCTCTGCAGTCAGGATCCAGTACCTGATCTGAGGGGAGGGTGACATTGCTTGGCTGAGTCCATGCAACTCCTCAGTGTCCAAAGTAGTTTGCAGCTGACATCAGAGACATTATACCGATCATGTCCATGGCCTTAGTTTTTATTTATTTTATTTATTTGTGTCTAGGATTACAAAGTACCTTTGAGCCAAGGCTCTTTTACAAAGGTTCCACATCATGCTGGTTACAGGGTAACAGACACTAAAACATAAAACAGTTACAGGTACATGGTTTTAGACAGTAACTTTGCTTGACAAAATCAGACTGAGCAATGTGTAACTCAAGAAACAACAGGAGGAAGAGGGCAAGAAGGGGAGAGGGCTGAGGGTAGGGGAAGGCATAGGTGTAGAGGGTCAGGGTGAGGCAGCTGAGGGGACTTGTTAGGACAGACACAGGGCAAGTGCATTAGAAGTTGCATTGGACAGGTAAGTGCAAGAAGAGAGGGCAGAAACTGACACCTATAAGGTCAGAAGCAGTGTAGGGGATGAAGATGTTATAGGGTGCAAGCACAGGTGGAGGTGCCAGTTATGGAGCTTTTTTTTGAACGCTCCAAGTGTTGCTGTGGATGAGGTGTCACTAGAGAGCTCATTCAGCCAACTCGAAGCCCTGTCTGCAAATGACCTTTGGCCTTGGGACATGCGGCAGCGGGGGATTTGAAGAATTTGGGGCTTAGAGCTTCTGGTGTTGCAGTTGGTGATTTTGGGTTTGAGGAGGGTGCTGACTCCTGGTGGTGCCTTTCCCATCATGATTTTCTTAGCAGTGATGCAGGTTTGGTATTTAATTCTGTTGCTCAGTTGCAGCCAGCCTGTTTTGGAGTAGAGGTCACAGGTGTGGGTGAGACGGTGGGAACCAGTAACGAGTCGACAGGCTTGATTGAGGGAAGTCAAAACACACCTGAAAGATGAGGTTGTGGCAGATCCATAGATAATGAGACCATAGCCAGTGATGCAGATGATGGAGCTCTGGACAGCTATGGACAGAGCTTCTGGGGTTAGATGTTTCCTATGTTAGAATAGTAGGCCCATCCTGGTGTTGGCTACTTTTGCCATGTTATTGATGTGTGGGACATAGGAGAGATTACAGTCGAGGGTGAAGCCAAGGTATTTGAAGGTATGAACTTGTTCAAGGGTGATTCCTTGCTTGGTTTTAATGGAGAGCTGATAATGTTTGTGTTTGTTTTGGGAGCTACAGAAGATCATGGTCTTTGCTTTTTTCTGGTTAAGTATAAGTTTGTGTTTTGTGAACCAGTTTTCAACTGCAGAGAAGGCTTGTTGGAGGTTACCTTGTAGATGGACTTGATCATGGTGGGATGCCAGGATGACAGCATCATCCACGTAGAGTAGGATCTGTTCAGGGCAGGATTCTGGCAGTGAGTTTAGAAAAAGGCTGAAAAGGAGGGGGCCCAAGATTGAGCCCTGTGGGACATCAGACCAGACTGGTCTTTGGTCAGATGGTGTGTCAGCAATTCTCACTCTTTGGGAGCGGTTGTCTAAGATAGCTTTTGAACCAGTTCACTGAGTTAGGTGAGAGTCCTGCTAGTTGAAGCTGGGCAAGTAGGAGATTGTGGTTGATGGTATCAAAGGCTTTAGTTAAGTTGATGAAGGTGGACCCAGTAAGATGACTGTTATCAAGTGAGTGATGGATTGCAGTAGTGAATTCAAGTAGTGCCGTGGAGGTGCTATGACCTTTTCTAAAGCCATGTTGCTCCTTGCACAGGATGTTGTGATTGTCTAGAAAGTCAGTGAACTGGTCTGACACAATCAGTTCTAGGGCCTTGGAGAGTGGAGGTAGGATGGAAATTGGATAGTAATTCTCAGTAGCTGTTCTGTCATCACTTTTATGAATTGGGGTTACCATGGCAGATTTCCATAAGTCAGAAAACTGGCTGAGGATGAGGGAGAGGTTGAAAATCCTGGTCAGTGGTCGGAGTACTTCTTTAAGTGTGAGTGATAGCAGTTTGAGGTCAAGGGAGTCACTGCTGGCTCTGGAGTTGCAGATGGCTTTGGTAATGTAGCTGTGGACTTGATGCATTTTTACAGCTTTAAAGTAGAAGGAAGAGTGACTGAAGGTGGCTGGGGGGCAAGGGGAACCACCTCATCGAAAAAACCCTGTGGGAGTACAGCATTGAGGTCCATGAAGGTGTCATTGAATGTATCAGCAATGAGTTTCTGGTCAAGTGCAGTTTCACCATTTATGCTGAGTACTGACGGGGGTGATTTAGATTGCTTCCCGGTGACTTCTTTAATGTTATTCCAGAAGTCCCTACCATTGCCCCATGAGTTAGAGAGAGCATTATGGAAATAGGTAATCTTCGTATCCCGGATATATTTGGTGCAGTCATTTCATGCACATTTATAGTTAGCAATATCAACTTGTCTCCCTGTGTTTCTGGCAATCTCCCAAAGTTGGTCTCAAGCTTTTAGTCATCTAAGTATGTCTCTGGTGAGCCAGGGGTTACAAAGGGCTTTGGCCTTGTGCTTCTTGAAGGGTGCAAATATGTTGCATGCTTGGTTGAAGATCCTGAAGAAGTGTTCCAGTGCGGTGTTCACATTGGTTGCTGTGAGAATTGTGGACCAATCCTGTTGATGAAGGAAGGTTTGGAGATGAGGTAGCTTGCCTCTTGGTAGAACCTGGCTAGTAATGGTTTTGGGGGGGCTTGATGAATTTATTGGACCGGTAGCAGATGACGGGGGAGTGGTCACTTAGTGTGTCAGGGAGGACAGTGGTGTTTGTGATCCTGGTGGGATGGCTTGTTATGATCCAATCCAGAAGGGTGCTGGTATCCATTTTATAGTTTGTCCTGGTTGGGGAGCTAACCATCTGAGAATGGTTTGCTGCCACTATCAAGTCCCTGTATGCCCCTGCCTCTGCAGCAGGCCAGTTAATATTAAAGTCACCGAGGAGGATGGTTTCTGAGTCAGGTGAGAGAGATTTGGTAAACTCCAGGACTGCGTTAAGCCCATTACCTTGCTCTCTCGGTGGAATGTAGACTGTGACAACTGTGATGGCTTTATTGTGCGCACCGAGAAGGATCTTGACAGGAAGAATCTGTGCAGTGGTGGTTTGGGGGGTTAAGTTGATGAGGTGCCCCCCGGATCATGTCCTTAAGGTACAGGGCACAGCCACCACCTCTTTTTGATGTTCGATCAAGCTGGTAGACATTATATCCAGGGAGGCTGATAGCATAGTCAGGAACAGAAGGTGAGAGCCAGGTTTCTATGACTGCTAGTATGTCTGGGTTATGCTGGCAGGCAAAAGTCTGAAGGGTGTCAATTTTGTGAAGAAGACTGCATATGTTAAGTGAGATTATTGAGAGGGATCCTGGTTGATTGGTCTGAGTTGTTCGTATTGTAGGGGCTGGTCCAGGATTGGGATGAATGTGTCCTGACAATAGCAGGTGAAGAAGTATACGTTTTAGAGTACTGGTGTGAGATACCCATGACTGGCACCTATTTTTTTATGACAGAGAACTCCGAGATTCACCAGGGCAAGTAAACGGGTGGAGCCATGGGTAAAGCATGGCAGTAGTAGTGGTGGACAGGGGAAGTACCCAACGGCCATTTGGGGGAGAGGGCCATTTCCTAGTGATTGGAGATACCAAAGGTTGGTACATGAGATCGAGAGGGAGGGTACCATGGAGGGGGTGAGAGAGCGTGAGTTGGTTGATGTTCAGAACAGTGGGGAAGCATGAGCAGGGGGGATGTAGGAGTGGGAAGAGGGCAAATAAGGTGAGGAGAAAGGGGTACAGAGTACCGGTGTCATACATGATTCAATGTGAATGGGGGAGAGTGGGCACAGGGTGCTGGGTAGGTGGGAGGCAGCTAGTGAAAGTGGCAGGAGGTAGGCAATGAGGTGGAGGCTCGGGGGCAGGAGGAGCTAGGTAAGCAGGTGGCTTAGGGAGAACAGGCAGAGGGTGGGGCAGTGAGGAGACAAGGGCAGTAGCAAAAGAGGAGGATGTAGCAGAGAGGCAGTGAGGGGGCATTAAAGAGTGTAACAAGACAGGGAGACATGAGGTAGCAGCTCTAGAATAGAGTTCAGCAGTGAAAGGGTGCATGGAAGCTACAGAATGCCAAAGGGGGAGTTGGCCAGTCATGGAGTGATGGAGTGACTGGCACTAGGAGATATAAGGAGGATGTCAGGCACAGAAAGGAGGCAGGGGCAGTGAGGGGACTTAGTAGATTAGCAGAGGGGGAGGAGGAGGAGAAGGGAGGAGGGAGAGTGGGCAGTAAAGAGAGGAGGTACAGGAGAGAGAGAGTATCCAATAGGAAATGAAAGGTGGTTCTCTAGGCAGAAGTGGGCGGAGCTAAGGCCTATTTAATTAAGGTGGGAGGTGGGGGAGGGGGCGTGGGTGAACATTTTCTTCTGAAACCCACTGAAGTCTATGGGCGCAGAGCCCAGCAGAACAATTGAATCAATCAAGATTGCAGGGCCAATCATTGGCTGCATGGAGCACAAAAGTCCAACAGGAGATGGAAGCAACAGGCAGCGGCCAGTGGGAGTCTTTCAACACTTCCTAGTTTGGCCTGGGAGCTTACCAGCAAGAGGAGGGTTCTTTGGCGGTGAGCAGTGGTGGTGTGGACGGCTGGCCCAGGTAGCCCCAGCCGCTCAGATGTTTACCAGATCAGGGGCTGAGAGATCAGCAAGAGGAGGGTTCCTTGGCGTGAGCAGTGGTGGTGTGGACGGCTGGCCCAGGTAGCCCTGGCCATTCATATGTTTCCCTGATCAGTGGCTGAGAGATCTGAGGGAAGGAACAGAGCAACAGATTGTGAGTCACAGTACTAACAAAGGGTGACACTGGAGAGTAAATCAGGGGTGTGTGCAGTGGAGAGAGTGAGGGGAATTTGGCAGAGGGGTGGGGGGAGACTGCCACAGACAAGAGAAATAAGCTTGAACTGGCACCAGGGGGAGGACAGAGGGGAGATTTAGTAGAATATGACATTTACAAGGGGAGGAGAAGGAGAAGAGAGATGCAGGGTTTAGCAGCAGGGGGAAGAGTGGAGAGAAAGAGTGTATGCAGAGGGGCAGGAATTACTTCACAGCTCTAAATTACAGCAGTTTCCAACTGCACTTTATAGTTCAATGCTAAAACATTTAGGCAGGTCTACACAATAAATTTTGACTTTGACAAAAAAAATAGCAAGCAGCCTAGTAATTTAGTCTAGCTTATCGGCTGAGACCTGGAATTTTTAGAAGTCGAGTGCTAAGAACATCAAGACCGGTCTACACATTAACTGAGACTTTAACAGAAAAATAAGCAAGCTGTCTAGCAATTTAACAAAAATTTTATTCTGAAACCCACTGAAGTCTATGGGCGCAGATCACAGCAAAACAGTTTGAATCAGTCAAGATTGAAGGGCCAATCAGTGGCCGCTCGGAGCACAACAGTCCAACAGGAGATGGAAGCAACAGGCAGCGGCCAATGGAAGCCTTTCAGCACTTCCTAGTTTGGCCTGGGAGCTTACCAGCAAGAGGAGGGTTCTTTGGCAGTGAGCAGTGGTGGTGTGGACGGCTGGCCCAGGTAGCCCTGGCCGCTCAGATGTTTACCCGATCAGGGGCTGAGAGATCAGCAAGAGGAGGGTTCCTTGGCGGTGAGCAGTGGTGGTGTGGACGGCTGGCCCAGGTAGCCCCGGATGCTCAGATGTTTCCCCGATCAAGGGCTGAGAGATCAGCAAGAGGAGGATTCCTTGGCGGTGAGCAGTGGTGGTGTGGACAGCTGGCCCAGGTAGCCCCGGCCACTCGGATGTTTTCCTGATCGGGGCTGAGAGATCAGTTGGGCTGTGCGTCTGCACTCATGAACCAGTAGCTGGTCGGGCCGGGGCATTGCCAACAAAACCGGAAACACAAACACTAAGGCCAACAGAAATGCAAACAGTGATGAACATACAAACAGTAATGGTAATGCAATTGGAAACACAAACAGTTACAGTCACAGCAACAATGACACCAAAGTGAACAGTAACGCAAACATAAACACAAACGCTAGCACATACGAAAACAGAAATGGTAATGCACACGGTGATGCAAAGTGAAATGCAAACAGAAACAGTACTGGAAACACAAATGGTAACAGAAATGCAAGTGTAAGTGCAAATGAAAACACAAACCATGACGCACACAGTGGCGTAGACGGGAACGTTAATGCAAAAGGTTACGTACTGTAAATGCAAGTGAAATGCTAACTGTAACAGTAATGGAAACGCACAGACTTTTTTTCCCCAAAGGCTGCACTGAGAAACACAGTGAATGCAAACAATGTATGCAAAATAATGGGCCTCGAAGCAGAAAATGAGCACTTGGAATACTAAATTGTTTATAACTCAGGAACCGTACGACATAGAAAAAAATTTAAATTTCGTATAATTTATGACTTTCCTGACCAGTTTTATACTTAGCCCTCTAGCAGGGGGCTAAGCGTTTTTCCGATTAAAAGTACGCATCTCGAAGCATTTCCAAGATATAGGCCCTGAAAGGCATGGCGGATGCCATAATGTTAGCCTGTGGGAAAAACCATCAACTTTGGAGAACTGTAACTTTGCAGCCCTGTAATATTTTGTCACCAAACCATCAAAAGGCACATATGTCGGCTATTGAATTTCTTCCCTCCAAATTTTAGCCCAAAAGACCAAACCATTGTTTTGCAGCAGGGTGGCAAAGATTTCCTATTCTTTTGTGCATAGTGTGGCAAAGTAGTGTCGCAAATCATGACACTTTCGAAAAAAAAATCATGAAAGTGTTGAATGTTCAACACTACTTTGTGACACTACTTTTTTTTAAAATGTCAAAAACATATTTCTGGGGTGTTTAACCCCCCCAAAAAAAAAAAAGACATGGCTAGCATCCTCAGGGCTCAACTAGGTGAACACAAAAGAATTATGTCCCTAGAGGTCCCAATTTTAAATGGTAAGCGTTTCTGTGACCAGCAACTGAAAACAAAATGGTGGATTTGCAACACTACAGGGGTAATTTGTGACACTAAAATCCACATCTGCAACACTGTCGAACTTTTTGTTAACTTTTCCCATTGACTATAATGGGAAACTAGTTTTTTTGAATAACTTTTGAACCGTTTAATATTTTTTCATGAAATCTTTGAAAGGCACATTGGGGACCCCGACTGCATATTTTCTGAAGTTTTTCGACCAGTTGTGCAAACCGTGCAGCCTGTAGGTGCGAGCAAAGAATGAGCAAAAAAGGGTAAATCTGACTTTCTATTGCACTTTATAGCTCCACAACTGTATATCCGACCATTACAGAACTTGGCAGATCCAAAGATATATGGTACTGCTCTGTGTCTGCCAAATTTCAGGCAAATCCATTATACAGTGGCAAAGTTATTAAACTGCAAAATTTCACACTTTAACCTTAAATGGGGTACTCAACCGTAACTATAGTGGCACTACCATACCACTATAATATATATATATATATATATATATATATATATATATGTATATGTATGTATATATATATATACAGATATATGCATGGTAGTGCAGCTATAGTTAGAGTTGAGTAGCCACTTCTATGTTAAGCCCAAATGTTTGCACTTTAATAACTTTGCGACCGTTTGACCGATTTGCCTGACATTTTGCATGCTCCATATGCTACCACAGATCTCTGGATCTCACAAGCTTCGCACTGGTTGGATGTGTGGTTGTGGATCTGTGGAGTGCAAAAAAAAAGTGTACAACAACACTTTTTTGCAAATTCTTTGCTCGTCTCAACAGCCTGAACGGTTTGCCTGTCTGATCTGAAATTTTCAAGGTACATGAAGACAGTGTCTTGGAAGTGATTTTTGAAGGTCTGGTGAAAAAATATTAATCTTTTCAAAAGTTATTAAAGTTTATAATTTCCCATTATAGCCTATGGGAAAAAACGATATGTCAGACTCAAAAATGCTTTTTACTTTCGCGAAAGCACTTTTTACTTTTGCAAATTGGTTTGGTACTTTTGTGCTACCGCCATCTTGTTTTCAGTTAGTGAGGCAGAAAAATGTTGTAGTTCAAACAATACTGCCCCTAGTTAAACACCAACAGTTGGATTTACCTAATCGGGGCCCTAGAAACATGACCCCGGCATTAGTTTTTAGCAAGAATGCCCAGAAATATGTTTTTTTAATTTTTAATAAATTTTTTTTTTATTTTTCTGCCATCTTAGCCATGGAACTTCCACGAAACTTCTGTGGTCTTTTGCTAAACTCCCGTGGGTACTTTCATGAAAGTTCTGCATTTACAATGGCGGGACTTTCACACAAGGACCGCAGTACTTCCGTGAAAGCTCTCACATGTAAACCAATGGGACTTCTGTGAATGTCCATGGAATTTTACGAATGTACAGCAGGTAAACAGCCCCAAAAGCCCAGTTTCTTTGCCACTTCATAGCAAGACAACGGTTAGGACTTTTGGGCTGAAATTTTCCCAGTGGCAAGCCCCTGCTCCACAGATGTGCATTTTGCTTGTTTGGTGCAAAAATGTACACCAGTTCCAGAGTTACAGCACTCCAAAGTTGCAAATTTTCCCATGGGATAACATTGTGGTGGTTGCAGTGCCTTTCAGTGCCTATATCTTGAAAATGGTTTGAGATATGGATTTTTTGCTATGTGCAGCTTAGTACACTTTTTGGAACACTAAGCATGCATGGAGGTGGCTCGGTCATGAATACAGCTGCAAAATAATTTTTTTATGCAGTTGCTATGGTTACTGAAATATTGCCAAATAAGCATTACAAGGGTTACTTTGAATGCCTGTATGCCTGGGCTATGTGTCTGTACTTTTGGCAGGTGGCAGTGCAGGGCCAAGTGGGACTGTACTCCCACCTATGTATATTATTTATGCTAAACTGAGAGCACTGTGTCTTCCTGTGCTATGACTCTATACTTATAGGTAGGTGGGAGGGCAGGGCCCTCTGGGCCCATTCTCCCACCTTTAGAAACCATCTTAAAATACTGAGAGCACAAGGCCCTCCTGCACTATGCCTCTACTCTTATGGTTGGGTGGAATTGTAGGACCCAAAGGGCCTGTGCTCCCAAATATGCATCCCATTATGCAAAACTGGGAGCACAGGAACCTCCTGTGCTATGCCTCTACACTGATGGTTGGGGGAGAGCACAGGGCCCACAGGGCCAGTGCTCCCACCTATGGGTAACATATGAGTAACATTCACTTTCTCAAAAAGAAGGGAGATTCATTGCAAAAAACTCTGTTAATCAGTTAGGGTTGCTTTCACACTGACAAAAATTTGGAAATTCAATGTTAAGGTTTCTAACCCTACCACCTAGCCCGGACTCCTCCATACACCAATAGGAATTAGGTGCTCTTGTCAATAGGTTTAGCTCACCCTTACCTCCTATACTGCACCATCTCAGCTTGTTTGTACATGGAATGGGGTGAGAGTTAGTGATGACCCCAAGACACAACCTAACATTGAATTTCCAGACTTTTGTTGATGTAAATCAACTCTGATGTATTAACGGAGTTTTTTGCAATGAATATGTGTGTGTGTATGCATGCGTGCGTGTGTGCGTGTGTCTGTGTGTGTGTGTGTGTGTGTGTGTGTGTGTGTGTGTGTGTGTGTTAAGGTTCAAGTAAAACAGCACCTTTTTTACTTCCCTCCCCCTAAGCCACAGTGGTAGCCTTAGCCTTTGGTAGCCAAATGGGGACAAATTCAAAAGTTTTATTGATGGCCTGTTAGTAGGGGAAGGGATTGGAAATTGGTCACCAGGAGCCCTGATGCATGATCCTTTTCCCTTTTTGATAAGAGTGCTGTGCCCTCATACGCTGACATTTTGTGATGTCAGAGTTTGGAAAGCGATAGTAATAGTAGCATCTTTTAACGGATTTTTTTTAGTATGTTAGTGGTTGTTTCATTCAACTCAGAGCCTCCATTAGACTAACACGGTCCTTGTTAGTTGAGCAGTGGTTTTAGTTTGAATGAAACGGACCACTAACATACTAGAAAGAGTTTGTTAAAAGACACTACTATTACCATCTAAGGAGTGCGCCTCCAAGCTCTGCAGACTCTGACATCACAAAACATCACAGCATGGGGGGGTGCTTGTACCAGGAACAGATAATGATCATGCAGCAGGACTCCTTCGAACCAGTTCATGATCCCTTCCCCTACTAACAGGTCAGCAAAAAAACAATCTTGAATTTGTCCCCATTTGACTATTGCAGGGTAAGGCTACCAATGGAGCTTTGGGGGAGGGTTAACAGAAAAAATAAGACAGGTTCTCTTTAATGAGGGTTGTGTTATAAGTAGCTAAACATTCAGAAATGTTTCAATTAAACTTTGAATGTACGTAAACTGCAAAATTGCAAGCTTCTGTAACTTTAAAACTAGAGAATCGGATGTCACCAAGTTTCATAGACCATAAAAAGGAGGCTTGAAGGCTGTGTGTGCCAACTTTCTAATCTCTTTCTTAAAGGATGTCCATGTTGTAAGCAGCCACAAATTACAAAATAATACTAGTGCTTTGACTTTCATGAGTTTTTTATGCAAATTGTGAAATTTTTTGATAATTATGCGGCAACAATATTGCTGCATTTTGCCCAACCATAAACATGACCTGCCTTATAAAAGGCTGGGTAAAATGGGCAATATGGTTGCATTCATAAGGAACTCCATTGCATGACAGCAGGAAAGCTGAAAGAGCAATCCAGATCTATGATGCTAGTGTAGGTAAGACAACTGGCCTGACTGCCATACAGGACAAGTGGGCATAGTCAGGCACTACAGCTACAAGGAGGATAATAAATGGTGTCTGTATTGTGATAAGGAGTACAAGTTCTGAAGACATGAGGAGTTAACTGAATAATGGATGCAACTAAGGGGAAAGATATCCAGAGAGATCGTCTCCAAAGTCTTCTTGGTCCTAGGGCTTGTGAGGGATGACAGTGACAGAAATTAGACAAACTAATTATTGCTAAGATTCTGTTGAAAGAGGGAGGGTCTTCTTTTTCTGGCCTGCTAGCAGGCATTCTAGAGTGAGGAAGGCCTGTATGCTCAGGATGAGCTGCAACTGTGCCAAGAATGAGAGGGTACTGGTTATGTCAATGGACAGAGTAGGCAGGGGAATTTAACTGAAGGATAGGGCTTGGGGAGGCAGTTAATGCAAAGTGTCACCAGCAGGAAGAGCGATGCATAAGTTCACCAATGGAAGGACAGCTGAGTTGGGCAGTAAAAGAATAACAGACTCCCAGTTGGAGCAAGGAAGCATAGAGGGACAATAGTTAGGACTTGAAAGCATGTCATATAAGAATTATACCCAACACCATTATCTAGCCTGAGATCCTGATTTACCTGGAAGTCCAGGGCTTAGAGATACTGAAAGATATCTTTTGGGGGAGGAAATGATGGGGACACCAGGAAGAAGAAATTCCAAGTATTCTAATTGGATGCAATATGTCTGATAGGACAAGGTGGCTCTCTTGTAAAGGAATGTGTCACTGAATAATAAAAAGGGTACTGTATCAGAGGGGCAAGACATGTAACTGAATCCATCTGGTCAAGCTAAGAGAAAAAATGAGGGAGGGGACAAACTGTGACCCAGGAAGAATCTATAGGCCTGCAAATAGTTCAGCTCAGCTTATCAGGTGTGCTGATACTAGTGCTTTGCAACACTAAATGGAATTCTGGTGGCATTACCTATTTTATTAGACTACCATGGATTGTTTGAAAAAATATTGGCAATTAGTAATCTGCGGTATTTGTACTGTAAATTTAAAACTACTAAATCAAATGTCTCCAGCTTTGTTAGATTCTAGGATACACTGCCATTGGGTATGCACGCCAAATTTCGGTCTATACATGTAACAGCAGGGAAGTTACATATATCCATATTTTTAGACTATTTTTGCAAATGTTCACAAATAATTAGTGAAATGATGAACCCATGCAACCTAAAAATTATTAAGCTGAAACTCTCCATATTTAGTAGTTTATATGATCCTTCAAAGTATATTATGTACTGTATGCTAATTTGTTCTACCTCCACAAGTAACCAAATTGTTAACATATTTTCACACATTTTCAGGAAGAAATGCTAGACTTTGAGCCCCTTCAAGTTAGGCATATTCATCCCAATGTCATGATACTTGATATGCCCTTGGGACACCTAAAAGCAAGTAAGCAGTTGAATTCATGGCAGGAGAAGCTCTACCCAAATGAGTGTGTGTGTGGGGGGGGGGGATTAACACAAAGTCTTTATTGGTCAAGAACAGTCAGCTAATTTAACAAAAAATATCAAATGCATGTCCCCCTGGAGCTCCCCCTGATTCACAGGTCTCTTGCTCAACAGACAAATGAGTTATGATTAGAGATAGGCGAAGTCACTAAACTTCGCTACATGGAGTATTTCACATAGAACTCGAATTTCGTGAAATTCTTTGCAATGTGAAGTGAATAACTGCCTTTTGGGGGAACTCAGAGTTTTCATAGGATAATATGGACTTCACATTACTTCATCTTTTTTTTTTTGCTCCTGAAGGCAAATTTTGCAATGATTCATGGGACGGCAGGTCACATGGGCTGTATATTGGCTTGCACAGCCTCAGTTCATCATACTGTGTGCAGTGGAAAGCTGGAGTTAGTTTGCTCTCAGAGCTCTGAGATTCAAACCTTCAAAACATTCAAAAAAACATTTTTTGTTTGAACTTTTTAGTCCAAATTTAGTACATCATGGGCTAGGTATTCAGACTGCACCAGGCAATGGCACAAGGGGGAGGCGCAGCACAACCGGGATGTGCCGGGGCCAGACAGGGGGATATTCAAAGGTGATGTGCCATGGCATATCACCTTTGAATATAGCATAGAATGAGCATGGCACATTTCCCAGACAGGAAGGACTGGGAATGCTCCGGCACAACTGTAGTTGTGCATAGGCGCATGTCCGAAATATTCAGACCTGGGCATGCAAATGGGACCATAATGTCTGCAAGACACAAATGGGGCCATTTGCATGTCATTATGGCCCCATTTGTGTGAGCTGAGCAGGGCAGCCTGGCGAAATGCACCTGGTGCCCTGCACAGCATGTGGTGTGGACTGAGAAGGTCCTGGGGCACTCCCTGCCCCCGTAGCTGTGAACATGGGTAAAATGAAATAATATACAATCCCTGGTAGTCTAGTGTTAACCTTCTCCCTCCCATTAGCCCGATTGTGGGTATTATTAAACAAAGAAAATACCCTGGTAGTCTAGTGGTAACTCCCTTCCCTCCCAAAGCCATGATCATCTGATGCACTAAACTGCAAGAAAGCCCTGGTGATCTAGTGGTACCCCTCACCCCCCCCCAAAAGCTCAGATCACTGTAAAAGTTGATAATGCCCCTTCCCTGGTAATCTAGTCACATATTTTCGACTGTCTAGTACAGTATGCCCTGCAAGCCCATTGGTCCGCAGTGTGGACCAATGGGCTTGCAGCTCATACTGTAAGCTGTCATTCGGTGGGCAGCCGGGTGGTATGGAGCAGGTTGCAGCTGCCTGCTAATGATGGAGGGGGAGCTGGGTGGGTAGGGGTAATGTGCGGGTGGGGGGTGCCACTGGACCACCAGTGATATATATCAATATGGAGCACCAGTGATCAGTGCATCGGGTAAGGTGGGGGGCCACTAGACTACCAGGCAAGGGGAATTATTTACTTTTCGGGTGATCGCTGCATCAGGTGGGGTGTGGGGACCACTTTACTATGAGGGAAGGGGAATTATTATCTTTTATGGTGATCAGAGCTCCGGGAGGGGAGGGTGATTACCACTACACTACCAGGGCATTTTCTTTTTTTAATAATACCCATGATTGGGCTAATGGGAGGGGGGGTACCACTGAACTACCAGGGACCTTATGGGTGCTTGTGGATGGCGTTCTGTGTGGGCGGATGGCCACCCACGGCTGGCGGTTGCTGTGTTGCACCCTGCAATACAGCAGCCCGCCTGTGGGTGGCCGGCATTTGAACCTGATTTTTCTTGCTCAACTTTGTGCCTCAGTATATAGCACATCTAAGGTTTGTGCCAGCAGATGCACTGCACATCCTGGGCTGAATATCGGGATGTGCCGCATATGCATGGGCACACCTCCTTCAGATGTCCCAGTGCATTGGGACTTGCACTATGCAAGTCCCCCTTTTGAATATTGCACATTGCAGGGGTTGTGCCAGCTCAACTTAGTTGCACCAGGCGCATCCCCTTTGAATATCTAACCCCAAGTGTAGTAAACCCTTGTGTGTTTATATCATTCAGCATTTATTGATTGGGTGTGAATATTGCATCTTAAATTAGTACATTCTGTGTCTGTACCAATAGACACTACAGAAGTGTGCTTCTGAGGAGGGGTGGATCTGTGATGTAGAAGGGAGATTAGTGTGAAAGGCAGTCTTGCCAACTGTTGTTGGCTAGTGTTTTAGTATTGGTGTGTTCAGTTCTGTACACAGGTATGCACAGTAATACTTACAGTAATTTTTTATAAGTTTTTGCTGTTCGCTGTGCATTTATTTAGTCTGTTTATATGACTGTGTAGTAGATTACTGAACAGTTAAAGTTTCTGTGCATTACCTTTTGTCTGTGTGCATGCCAGCAAGTCATACGCATTTTATTGTGCCATGTAATAGTATTATTTTTAACGTCTCAGCCTGTCTGTGGTATTTTCTTCCTGCTTCTATCTAACTACTGCTGTGTCTCCCCCCCCCTCAAAATAAGGTATTGTTGTTTTCAAGTTTAGATTTGTGAAGACTGGTTAAGGTTTTGTTGTGCCTGTGTGGCTATGTCTCTTTAGGGCTGAATTTCCATCTGGAAGTCACTATTATTGTTTTTTGGCTTCTCATCCACCAAAAACTGCAAAAATATAATGTTGCTGTTAATTGTCTCTGTTCAGTCTCTCGAAATTGTTGTCACTGTACCACTACTGAATTGTTTGTTTCCCCATAGTACCATGAACACTTTCTCTCAGTGTATATTATAGAGTTTAAATGACAAAAACAGGCATAATAAAAAAAGTTCCTATTGCAGTATTTTTGTCATTGTACTTTCTTGTGAATTCTCTTGAATTTGTTACAGCAACAGACAAGACCAGAAAAATCACTTTTTGTGGTGTACATGTTTCTTTTCTTGGTGACTGACTGTGTGATCTTAAAAAACGTCGACGAAGAGATAGTCATGCAGAATTGTTTCTGGCTGTGACACTGCTGCCAGGAAGACTATTGCTTGTGTGCCTCCAAATGTTAGCAGTGAAAGTTGTTGTGATGATGAGGCAGGTTCATCACGGTCTAGCAGTGTTAAGTGTGGTTGTGGATGTGGTAGTATGCAGCAGTAGGGAAAGGCAGTGGTTTCTGCAAGTAAAGGGATTTCTGTGACTCAGTTTTTCTCGGTGAAATCAGTCACTTCAGTGCTGGTTGGAGATGCTGGTTGTCAGTGGTGCAACGTGAGTGGCAGCATTGTTGATAACAGCATGAGTATTGCTACAACACAGACAAAGTTATCAGGTGGCAAAAATGTTGTGGAGTCGGAAGACTTGAGTGTAGTTAATGTCCCCACTCCCCACAGTAGTTGAACATGATCCTGATCATCATTATTCATGGTGTCATGTTTCCACAGATCCTCAGGTTAAGCCATCCAAACAATCAGATGTTGACGAAAAAAGTGTGGATGATCATAGTGAGGCTGCGGTTGTAATATCTCCACAGGATAGCATCCAAAGTGAATTTGTGGATTATGATGATTATGATGATGATGCTACATGCTAGTGACCCTGTACAGGAACTGAACAAAAATAAAGTTAAGGTGGCTGTAGGTAAACAGTCTGTTAGTAAGCCCTCCCCAAAAAAAGTTCTTCTGATGTAGCTGCGCCTGTAGATAACCCTGAAATCACACTCATAGATTGTGATGTTCAGTCAAAGACAAAGTTTGCAGCACACCAGAAATCATGCAGTACATCCCCCATTTCACCTCCATGAAAATTGCAATCCCACATTCAGCAGCAGCATCATGTGAAATGTAGGGCAGCAAAATCCATAGTTTGGGATTTTTTCATGCAAGATGAAAAAGATGAAACAGTGGCAATCTGCCAGCTTTGCCAAGTAAGTGTGAGGTGTGGTAAAAAGAGTAGCCATCTTGGCACTGGGGGCCAGCATACTCATCTCAAGAGCAAACACGTGGCATTATGGACTAGGCACCAGAAGGGAGCTGAAGCTGTAGTGGGGCATTCTCCCTCATCCACCTTAGTGAGCATGGTACCCCCATCTCAAGTCAGAGTAAGTAGCTATGTAGGTAAAAGTTATGAATTAACACCGGGGGATTACTACAGGCATGAGGAGGAGGAGGATTTTGAATGTTTAGTAGTGGTCAGAGTAGCAGTGGTGGTCCATGTAGTAATTCTACTACAATAACCCCTGTATTTAAAACAGGTAAAATAACAGTACTTATTGGCTTGTCACCTGTGCACCCACCATCCTACGTCAAAAGCACACCATCCATGGCAGTTCAGAGAAGAGATGTTTGGCATACCATGTGCAAAACACGGAACAATGCAACCCACATTGCACAGCCTTTTTGTGTGGCACAGTAAATACCCGCCAAATCATGTGGTTGTACATTAACTCAGTGCTGCTGTATCAGAAATGCTTGCAATTGACCTGTTGCCATTCTCCTTTGTGGAAAATGTGGGATTCCAGGGCTTTGTGGCAAGTGCATGCCCTAAATGGAAGATACCATCTGGCACATACTTTGTCACCTGTGTTGTCCCTGAGTTATATCATACTGTGACAGAGTCTGTAAGACATGCCCTTCAGCATTCTGCATCACCTTACATTCACTTAAACATGGGTATGTGGACAAGTGGCAAAATGGTGGGTAGTTATTATCTGTGTATTACTTTTTTTTATTTATTTGAAAATATCAGATTTACAGTCCTTTGAGTCAAAGACTCATTTACAAAGGCACCTCGTCATAGTGAACAAAGACAGACAATATTACATGGCTCAAATACACAGCAATAGTTACAGACAATATTACATTGATCAATACATAGCAATAGTCCAGGTTTCAAACAGTGGTTACAAGGTTTAACAGATGTTACAGGAGACAGTGCCTTTGTAGTACTATAGTTGTAACATTGGCATAGTGAAATACTGAGCAGGCATAATGAGGTGCCAGGAGTCAATAGAAGATAAGGGATGAAAAAACAAATCCCTGGGGGGTATGGTAGTACCTGTGACAGTAAGGGGGGGATGGACTTGAGGAAAGGCTTGTGGAGCGACTATGGAGAAGGTGAAGCAGTCTGATGGATGTTGTCAGGATCCAAGGTGGTAAGGCCATTAGTCATGGCAGAGTAGGCCCCCAAGGGAGAGTCCAGAGTGGAGAGGAGCCCAAAGCTAGGTACACTTACAGCAGTGGGTGGCAAACAGTTGGTTCCTGAGGGCTGCCTTAAAGGGACCTATTTTAGCGGTGCTGGTGACATTGGCTGGGAGGGAGTTGAACCAGAAGGGTGCTCTGCAGCTGAATGATCTCTGAGTTAGGGATGTCCTGGTTCTGGGTACAAGCAAGGTGGTCTTGCAGATACTATGGGTGGAGACCATGGGGGTGGTCTGGTGAAGGGAAGTGGGTACCCTGGGGGGGAGAGCCCGAGGAGTTTTTTTTTGCTAGCAGACAGGTCTGGTAGCAGAGCCACTCCTCAAGGTTGAGCAGGTTGGCAGAAGAGTACAGAAGACAGGTGTGGGTGCACCTGGGGGTTCCAGTCAGGAGCCTGCAGGCCTTGGTAATAGAGAGCTGGATTTTGGCGAGAGCAGTGTTGTCCGCAGCTGCATAGATAGGCAGGCTATAGTCCACTAAGGACAGGACAGATGAGGTGATGGCCAGCCAGAGCACATCTGAAGGAAGGCAATCCCTGTGGTGGTATAGTAGCCCGATCCTTGAGTTGGTGGCAGCAGAAAGGGGGCTAATGTGGGAGTGGAAGGTGAGGGCAGAGTCGAAGGTGATACCCAGGTATTTATAGGTATTTCTGCACATTGGGTGCAGCTACCTGGGGTTGTTTGTAATTGTGGCAAGGGAAAGCACTGTAATAAGTCAGACTGTGGTGGTAGCAACATTTCTGGCATTAGACAGCATGCCCCACTTGCAATGCATAGTGTAGCAGGGTCGCATACAAGCGAAAACATACTAGACTTGCTACAGACAGAACTCGATGAGTGGCTGCAACCCCATCCTTAAAAGCTGACATCATAGCTAGTGATAATGGGTCCAATGTTGTTAAATGTATCAGCAATGGTGGCTATGTGAGGGTTCCCTGCATGGCCCACTGTTTAAATCTTGTGGTACAGGAGTTTCTGCAATACCCAGAAATCAAGCAAATGCTGACTGTTGCACGTCGCATTTGTGCCCACTTTGCACATTCTGGAAAGACCCGTGACCAACTTATGCAGCTGCAGATCTAAAACAGCCTCCCTCAGCATCACTTCAAGTTTGAAATTGTCACAAGATTGAACTCCACACTTTACACGGTACAGGTCTTGTATGAGCAGTACAAAGCAATATCCAAGTACCTTGTCATGCACAGTAGCCGTGACAGTTCCAGGGCATCAATGTCTATGACAACTGAGCAATGGCAACTCATGGATTCAGTAATAGTAATTTTGAGGCTGTTTCAACACACCACACAGGTGGTGAGTGGTGACACTGCATCCGTTAGTCAAGCTGTTCCACTGCTATGGGTGCTGAGGCAGACATAGTTGAATCTGCAGCCTAGCCTTGATGTGGACAGAGACAGGTCAAGCTGAGCGTTGCTCAAACACATGATTACAATCTTACACAGCAACAGACACATCGCCAACATTTGGCAATCTCCCGAATTTGAAATGGCCACAATGCCGGACCAATGCTACAAACATGGCATTCCATCTATACTGGATGGAGGGCATGATCAGGTTCAAAATCTCACTGGTCAGCTGGTTTGATTGGTTCATGGGCCACAGACATCACATGCAAAGTTCTGCAAACCAGAACATAACAAGGCTGAAGGTCATTGTGGCCACAGTGCATCTAGAAAGGTGGCTAAACAGCAAAGGATGGTGCCTGATTCACATCTTGCCTGCATCAGGTGACCTGCAGACAGTTAGACATGTGATCTGTGGGCTGTTCCTCACAAACTTAGCCTTCTCAAAATGTAACCCGAAGTTAATGCTAAGTTTTAGAACACAAAGTCTATTAGAGGCGAAGTTCGACCTTTTAATGGAAACTTTGCATAATGATATGTGGATGTGAAGCTGGGCATTTCATATTAACTTCACTGGTGTAGTAAAACTTTGCTGCATCTCTAATTATGATTAAATGAACTAATTTGAGAAATTAAACAAAATTTCACATTTCACCAAATGTCAGCAAAATCGAAATTTGATCATTTCAGCCAGACCTAATAATGCACCAGCACTGTACACTGTTATGATTATGACTTCATTTCCTGAAAAGGCATTATCTGTAAGTTAACTGTAAGGAGCAAAGATACAGTTTTCATGTAGCAATCCTGAATAATAAAGAACAGAATGACTTGAATTTCCAGTTTATTTATAATACTGTGTAAGTGGATTTTGCTGAAACCAACAGTGATTTTCTTCCCGGTGAATAAGTTCTTGTGTTGGAATATATGTCTGTCATGCTCTTTTCACATGTAAACCACTTCACAACCCTGCAACACAGTCTACACAGGTTTTGCCAGGAGCTGTGGTGGGATTTGTACCAACCCCTTTTTGTTTTAATGTTGTCCCTTTAAGGCCTTATTGCACTGCATGTTCAACCAAATGGCTATCTCTTGGGGGGAGTGTTAACAATCAACACCTGAGCCCCATAAAGGGAGGAGGGTGAACAAGCAGAAGGAGATTTCTGTTTCAGTGACATGCAAGTGGAGACAGCAAGAGACTGAACTGCAAGAAGCTTCTGTTAAGCTGAATACTAGTTGTTTGTTTCTTTTTCCTGTTAATGAAAGTAAAGCAAATTTCATTTAATTTAAACCAGTATACAGAGTGTTGCCTTTGAGAGTGTTCATCAGAAGCCACTGAGTTCGCTACCTTGTCACACGTGGTTGGTTTTAGTGGTGAGCTTGAACTCCCCTTGTCTAAATAAGGGTAAGATGGACTCAGACAAAGTACTGAAATGGCTGGCAAAACAGCAAGCACAACAGAGTGAGATGCAAGCACGATAGGCCCAGATGTAATGGGACTGGATGGCTCAGCAAGCACACCAGCAGGCTCAGCGAGACCAGCAAGAGGTGTAACAGTAGGTTCAGAGATACCAGCAGCAGGCTCAGCGAGACCAGCAAGAGGTGTAACAGTAGGTTCAGAGATACCAGCAGCAGGCACAGCAGGTCCAGATGCAAAGACACTGTATGACCCAGCAAATGCAATTGCAGATGTGTAGAGACCAGTAGAAACACACAAATTGTCAGCAGATAGGGACCACTAGACCCATTCAGTCTGCCCGTAGGCCCCATACATGTATGTATCCACTCATCCTAAGTGGTCAATGGCTTTTCATCACTCTCTTCCCACCCAATGTTCCCCTGTGCTTGTCCCAGGCATGTTTAAACCCATCCACTGTGCTTGCCCCTACCACCTCTTGTGGCATACTATTCCAAGCGTTCACCACACTCTCTGTGTAGAAAAACTTCCTCATGTTATCTCTTAATCTCCCCCCCTCCAATTTCATATCATGCCTCCTCATTCTGGTATCTTTTCTACATTAGAAAAGATCTCCCACCTGCACCTTGTTTGTGCCCTTGAGGTATTTAAACATCTCTATCATGTTGCCCCTTTCTCTCCTCCATTGAGTATATATATTGAGGTCTCTTAGTCTCTCCTCATATGTTTTGTGGTGCAAATCATGCACCATCTTTGTGGCCCTTTTCTTGACAGGCTCCACCTTGTTTATGTCCTTATGCATGTGTGGTCTCCAGTACTGTATGCAGTACTCCAGGTGAGGCCTCACCAGTGTTTTATAGAATGGCATCACCACTTTCCACCTCCTAATAGTAATACCTCTTCCTATGCACCCCAGCATGCCACTGGCCCTCACAGCAGCCTTTGCACATTGCTTTGATACCTTCAGGTCATCAGATATAATAATCCGTAGGTCCCTCTCCTCTTTGGTGATGGTCAGTACCTCCCCCCTATCCTGTAGCTCTCCCTAGGGTTCCCCCTACTCAGGTGCATTATCTTGCACTTTTTCACATTGAACCTGTTACCACACCTCCAACCATCTTTTGAGCTCCTCCAGGTCCTTCTTCATTTTCTGCGCCCCTTCTGGAGTATCCACCCTGTTGCAGATCTTGGTGTCATGTGCAAATAGGCAGACCTTTCCTTTTAGCCGCTCTGCAATGTCACTAATGAAGACATTGAAAAGGACTGGTCCCAGTACTGATCCTTGTGGCACTCCGCTGGTCACCCCTCTCTCCCCAGACTGGATCCCATTTACCACCACCCACTACCTTCTGTCCATTAGCCACTTTCTAACCCACTGTATAACCTTATGCCCCATGCCCAGACTACTCATCTTGTTAACCAGCTTTCTGTGTGGGACAGTATCGAAGACTTTCCTGAAATACAGGTAGTCGACATCTACAGCCCCTCCCAGATTCACTTCCCTAGACACCCAATCAAAAAAATCTATCAGCTTTGTTTGACAAGACCTTCCTGATGTGAATCCATGCTGCCTCAGATCCTGGGCACCAATGGATTCCAGGTGTGCCATTATCCTTTCTTTCAGAAGTGTCTCCATGATCTTCCCCACCACTGAGGTGAGGCTGACTGGCCTGTAGTTTCCCACTTACACCCTACTGCAACTTTTGTGCAGTGGGACTACATGCACCCTCCTCCAGTCCTCTGGAACCATGCCTGTGTTGAGTGACTCTGTGAATAGGGTGGCCAGAGGTGCTGCTAGTTCCCTCCACAACTCTCTTAATATCCTTGGGTGTATGTCATTTGGCCCCATGGCTTTATCCAACTTCAGCTTTGTGAGTTCCTCCTGAACTCTCTCCACTGTGAATGGACTGGTGTTCACTTCTCCCCCCCCCCCGATTGCCTCTGATCCCCATCTGTGGTCCTTGACCTTCTCTCTCCTCAGTGAATACTGAACAGAAGTATTTGTTCTTTATTTCTGCCTTGTCTAGATCTCCCTCCTTGAACTCTTTGTCCTCCCCTTTGAGCCTCACAATTTCCCCCAGTTTTTCTTCTATCGCTGTTGTGCCTATAGAATATCTTTTCCCCATTTTTTCACAGTTCATGTTAAACCCTCCTCTGTCTGTGCCTTGGGTTTCCTAACAGCCTTCCCTGCCTCTCTTAGACATTCAAGGTACACCTCTCTGTCCTCCTCCCTTTGGGTCCCCTTATACTTCCTGAAACTTGCTCTTTTTGCCCTTACTTTGTTTCCCACCTCTTTAGAGAACCATAGTGGTTTCTTTCTTCTTTTCCCTTTGACCACTATCCTAATGCATTGGTTAGTTACCTCCATAATGGCTCCTTTTAGTCTCCCCCACTGTTCCTCCACCCCGTACATTACCTCTACCTTCTCCAAGACTGCTCTTAAACATCTACCCATTTCATTGAAATCCGCCCTCCTGAAATCTAATATTTTTGCCTATGTGTGGCTTAATTGAGTCCCTGTCTCCATGTCAAGCTACACCATGTGGTGGTCACTGGATCCCAGCTGCATTCCACCTGGATTTTTTCAGCTCTATTCCCATTGGCCCATACCAGGTCTAGAACTGATTTGTCCCTGGTGGGCTCATGCACCAGCTGCCTGAGTCCAACCCCCTGCAGGAATTCCAGAATGGCCATGCTTCTGGCTGAAGCAGCTGCCTGGGTGGTCCAATCCATATCTGGCATATTGAAATCTCCCATCAACAGGACTTCACCTTTAGCTGCCACATCAGGAATTTCCTCCTCTAGTACCATGTCCACTTCCTCCCTCTGTGCCAGAAGTCTGTACATATTGCTGTACCATTTCCTGGTTCAGAGGTGACCCACTTGCCTCAGCCTCCCCCTGCCTTCCCTGTACTTATGTAGCCTTTATGCCTTCGCTGACGTACAGGGCCACCCCCCTCCCTTTTTACCTTCTCTGTCCCTTCTAAACAGTGTATAGCCTGGTACATTGACATCCCAGCTGTGATTAGCAGAATACCATGCCTCTGTTATTGTTGCTATGTCAAGGTCTGTATCTGTCATCAAGGCTTCCAGGTCTGGAACCTTATTTCCCTGACTGTAGGCATTTGTGAACATGACCTTCCATGTTTTTCTCCCTGTCCTCCCTCTGTTACTGTTTTCTCTACTTTGTGTCTTCCCCCACCCTTGTATTCATGCTCATGTGCTTTTGCCCCTCTTTATTCCCCCTTATAAATGTTTTCCCTGCCTGCCCTGCACTGCTCACTTCAGTTGTTCCTGTTGTAACTTGTACTTTTACATGTTCTCACGGGGGGGGGGTGTTCTTAAGCTACCTGTCAGTCCTGGATCTCCCCCCTTGGCCAGTTTAAATGCTCTCTGCTGAAGCATTCCAACTTCTCAATAAGGACTGAGGTCCCCTTTCTGGACAGTTGCAGGTCATCCTCCTGATACAAGCTTGCATCTGCCCAGGTTGGGCCCCAGTCCCCTATGAAGCCAAATCCATCCTTTCCACACCAATCCTTCAACCAGGAGTTGAGGGTTCAGATGTGGAGTGCCCTGGCTTCCCCCATGCTTTAGACAGCACCTCTGAGAATGAGACGGAATGTGCTATCTATTTCAGGTCCCCTCCCAGCTTCCTGAAATCCTCCTTGACTCTGGCTAACTCTACCCTTCTCCTCACCAGGTCATTGGTCCCCAGATGGGCAATGACATCCTGCTCCTCCTTTCTGGCTATCACCCTTGAGATCCTATGGATTCACATCCCATCCCTCAATGCAGTGCTTCCTGGAATGCACTTGACCTCCCTTCCCCCCCCCGCTAGGTGTCCCTAATTTCACACCCCGTACAATAGAGTCCCCCACTAGGAGAAACTTCTCCTCCTATGGGATCCCTTGCCCCCTTCACTGGGACTCCAGCTTGGAGGTCCCAACCATCCTCCCTGGTCCCAGCTGTGGGTGCCTATGTGGGCATTCATGTTCCTCTAAAACAGCATAGGAGTTATTAAGCTGGACCAGTTCAGGGATGTACATCTGACCCCTCCTCACTCTCCTTGAGCCCACTGTGGTCCATTCACCCTTCTTCCTGGGCAACCTTTGAGGTTGATGTTGTAGATCCAGTGGTCTCTGGGTGGGGGTGAATGCCACCAGTAACCTGGCCACCTCTGCATGGAGACAGGCAACCTCCTCCCTCAGCACAGAGAGGTGCCTGCAGAGAGAGCAGCATCGCAGCCTCCAGAATGTCTCCCTGAAGAC
Source organism: Neoceratodus forsteri (assembly GCA_016271365.2). Taxonomy (NCBI): domain Eukaryota; kingdom Metazoa; phylum Chordata; order Ceratodontiformes; family Ceratodontidae; genus Neoceratodus; species Neoceratodus forsteri. The sequence continues at coordinate 1,189,132,665 of CM057450.1, read as the reverse complement.
TGCTGCTTTATAGCCACTGCACTGCACCACTCCTGTCATGTCTGATGTGACCTGGCCTGCAATATAATCTAGGCATGCCCTCTAGATGAACCCCTATGCTCCTCCCTGTCCTCACTGTGCAGCTTCCTGTGTGATGTAGGAAGGTGTAACACTATGGCATACACCTTATAAAAGGAGGACTAGCCCAGGGATGGGAGAATTGAGGGGTGGGAGAGTGGGATTACCCTCTGGCTGTGTCCAGAAACAATCAGCTGAGGACCCCTTTACCCTATGTTCACAGAGAACAAGCACCAATGATAAATAAAAAAAATAATCCCCCCAAATCCATTGAAATATGAGACCTGCACTTTAAGGTAACAGACTCAAATAATCCCTGGGGTTTTTCTGCCTGTTTCTCAGGCCGAACCGTGCTCATCTACTAAGGCTGCAAGACTTGAACGCCTATTCCCACTCCCATTCTGTACTGGTGGAGCAGGGCCAGAAACAGAAAGGAACGCTACAGACCAATCTTGCCACACTGGATTGCAGCCTTGAACCACCTCACTGGCTCAGCTGCAAAGAGTTGCTCCACAGGTACATTCAGCGCCAAAACCGCCTCTCAGCCAACAAAAGGATTTTGAACTTATGACACCTGATTGCCGATTGGTCTAGGCTTCTACTGACTTTTACTGCCAGTTGTTGTAGTGTTTAGATCTACCATGGGAAGTTACAGCTGGTTACTCAGTGTGTGTCACTAGCTTTACTAGCGCTCAGCTCAATTCTTCAGAACCCTCATCCCTCCCTAAAGTGGAATGACCCTTGCGCATCTCCCTGTCCTGCGTCCAACAGCTCCTTTTAGGTAGCCATTCTGGACTATTGCTTCCTAGCTGTCTCTGCCAGGAGTGGACATCCCCTGCTGCCTCTGCAGATTACTCCCCCATCCAGACTCGAGACTTCCTACTCATGGCAAATTCCTGCCAGGACACTAGTGGCTGCAACACTAGGCCAGTTTAACACCAGGAGTGGCTACAGGCCTACCCATCAACACCACCTCCCCTATGGCCCAAAAAATAGTGTTTACAAATTACAGTTCATCGCCTTTAAAAGAATCCTGCTTCTTTTACTATTGCACTCAGGCAATGTCAAACTCAACCCATGACCATTAGACACCCTTGCTTCTCCATCAGACCTGACAGGTATCAAAGGAATGTCTTTTATGCATCTTAATGCCTGTAGTTTGCTGAACAAGTTCACCCTTATCCAGTCTTGGGTGAGCCACACCCTACCTGACATCCTAGTGATCACTGAGACCTGGCTTAGGCCAGCCACCCCAGACAATGAAATTAATATCCCAAATGATTTACTCTTCTGAGCGGATAGGCAATCAAGAGGAAGTGAGGTGGCAATTTATGTAAGGGATCAGCTACATGCATAGACACATCATCCTCCCCCAAAGAATTTGAGTGCTTGACCCTAAAGATTGAACTTTCTCCTTCCAATGCACTCTGTGTAATAGGCTGCTACAGGCCCCCTTCTGCCGGGCCTCATCTCCTGTCTCACCTCAGTTCCGTACTGGGGCTCAGTTCCTTGGAAACCATTATTCTTGGTGACTTGAACTACGATTGATTATCAAGTGATCAGCTCCCTTGAAATCCTCTTTGTGACACTTCTGGGGCTGGTGCAACTTATTGGTGAGTTTTACTGTCCAAATAAAAGAACCTTAACAACAGCTCCCTCTTAGATGTAATATTGGTTAGCAAGCCACATCTGTTCTCTCATGTCGGAACATTTTTCTCAGACATTAGCGATCATTGTATAATCATCACCATTAGATCCATGCACAACCCACAGTTTGTGGCAAAGTTCTCTATCAAGAGGTGCAAACGCAACTTCGATTTGTTTGCATACGTCCAAGACTTGAAACATTCACCGCGATGGCAGGAATTCTTCCCAGCCAAAATGGTTAACAGGGCATATGCTATTTTTTATGATATTTTAAGTGAGGCTTTAAATAAGCATGCACACTCTTCGTTAAGGTGCGGTTAGGAGCAGCACTCTGCCGTTGGTTCTCGCTGAGCTCAAAGCTTTCCTGTTAGAAAGGGATACTTTATGGAAAAAGCCAGAAGAAGCAAGAATGACTCAGATTGGTGTCTTTTTAAGAGAGCACGTAACAAGTGCACCAAGTTGGTCAGAGCAGCCAAGGCCGCCAATTATCATTCGGAGCTAGCCTCTGCCTCAAGAAATCCTTCAAAGCTCTGGAAAACATTAAAAGACATGTCTGGACACACACCTGGTAATTACATTCCAGCAAAAATTAAGTCCAGCGGCAGCGTTATCTCTAACTGATCGGAGATATTGGAAGCCCTCAATAACTATCTTACAGTGGCAGGGCTAGCATTTGCTACTTCCCCTGCCAATGACCTCCACACAGCTCAGGGCCCATCAACCCATGAGTCCCCCCCCTACCAAGGAGGCCTTCTCCCTCCTGTCTGTCTCTCTAAAAGAGGTGGAAGACTTACTTCTGCAACTGGACACCAGGAAGGGAGCAGGCTCTGACTTCATAGAGCCATACTGTCTGAAATGTGCCTACCATATGCTTGCAGTGCCAATCACCCACCTATTCAACATGTCACTCTCCCAGGGTAGCCTCCCCCCTCAATGGAAAATAGCCCATGTCATCCCTCTATTAAAAGCAGGTTACATGTGATCTAAATAATTACAGACCGATCTCCCTCCTCCCCATCCTGTCTAAATTACTAGAAAAAATAGTGTGTGGCCAGCTAGGGGTATACTTAGAATCCAGAAGCCTATTAAACCCAGTTCAATCTGGATTCAGAGCAAAGCACAGCACCATAACAGCCCTAGCTAAGGTGACCAATGATTGGCTCCTAGACCTTGACAACAAGAAGCATGTCTGTGCTGTTTTCTTGGATCTTAGTAAGGCATTGACACAGTCGATCACAGCCTGCTTCTTTCCTCCCTAAGCACCTTAGGCCTGGACCATAAATCTATGTGCTGGTTTGCAGACTGCCTCGGAGAACGGAAACAGCAGGTTAAAGCTGAAGGTGATCTTTCTCCATTAAAAGCTATGCTGAGGGTCATGCCCCAGGGCTCTATCCTTGGTCCCCTCCTCTTTGCAGTCTACATTAACAACATCAATGACACCATCAAAAAAGCCAACATCCATTCGCAGATGACACTGTACTGTACTTGAGTCGTCCCATGCCAGAAGCAGCCTGTGAAGACCTCCAAGCTGAATTTAACCTTCTACAATACCAGCTCATAAACAAAAAGCTTTTGCTCAATGTGAAAAAGACAAAAGCCATGCTCTTCTCCCCCTCCTTGCATGTGGCAATTCCTGCTGGTGGGGCTATCCAACAAATGACCACTGTTCTTGGAGAAACACTAGAGTATGTAGTTAAATTCAAATATCTAGGAGTTTGGCTCGATCATAAACTTTCCTTCGCCGACCATCTCAAAGAACTACAGAAAAAACTAAGGCAAAGATTAGGATTATTCTACTGAATTAACCACCTGCTCACAAAGGAGGCCAAGATTCAACTGGTTCAAGCTACCTTTCTGTCTTTAATAGAGTACGCAGACCTGCTTTACAGCCACTGCACTGTCTCTGCTAAGTTGGACACCCTCTACCACAGAGCTATTTGGTTCATTACTGGCCTTCCACTTTCCACACACCACTGCTCCCTGTACTCATCGTTAGGCTGGACTTCCCTTCACTATAGAAGGAATAGAAACACCACCTTATGGGCCTTCAGAGTGGTGACCAACAAGCTCCCCTCATATATTTCAGATTGTATTCCCCGGAGTGTGTTAGGCACCTACACTCTAAGGAGCTATTCCCTAATTGCCCTCCAAGTTCCAAGGGTCAGCACTCGTTTCGGCAAAGCTGCTCTAAGCTTCTCTTTACCCACATTGTGGAACGGTTTACAAAGGAACTTGAAACTGAACTGCCCTGTTAGCCTGAATATCTTCAAAACACTCTACAATCGCTACATGAAAGCACTTTGCAAATGTTTTCCTCACCGCTAGCCCACTAATTCCACAACTCCCCCTTTCCAACCTGACGCTCGCCATGTTTCTACCCCTGGCTCTCACTCTTTCCCTATTAACTCTTCCTGCTGCACCCACCCTTCCCTGTCTGCTCCAGCCTGGCTAACGTCCCACCCCATCCATAGTAGTGTCCCAATTATCTACCCCTCCTCCGTCATTATCATAAGAAATAAGTACACGACAGCCATCATCATGTTCTGTGGTTTTAGCCCAATTCTTCCCGCAGTCATCAGTAATATATCCCTCCTCTTTTTACCTCTCTAACCTGCCACCCCATACATGGCCTCTTTCTCCTATATGTGTAGTTGCTGGCTGCCTCACTCAAAAGATCTCTGCTTATAACCCCTGTTTGCCTGTGGTTGATTGTACATCTGCTGACTTCTTCAATTGTAAAATAATGCTGTTTTTTTATTTATTTCAACCTTGTACTGTACTGTATACACTGTATATACTTTTTCTTCCTTATATATTATTGCTTTTTGTATACCTGCTTCTGTACTGTACTTTGATGTATTCATGACCAGGTCCACCTTGCAAATGAGCCTTACTCAATGGTGCCCGCCTGGATAAATAAAGATTTTGATTGATTGATTGAAGTACAAACAGTTACAAGCTTACCAGCAACTAAATCCTTCACTCCCACCCCTCCAGAAACCTAGCAGCAACAGAAAGGTAAATCTACCCAAGCCAAACTAAGTCTGCTTCAGCCCTGCTGTTATGTGACAGAAACCAATGGTATTTAAAATACAATTAGCTGTAAATTGATCCTAGCTGAGAGAAAAGTACAGAAATTTCCAGAAGGTTTCTACCAATGCCTGTTGAAATATGAATCTCGAACTCACAATATAAATCACACACACAAAAAATAGACTGTATTAAACAAACTCAGAAGTGACTGCACTTAAGGTAACAGACTCAGACAATTACAAACTGTTACTAGCTTACCAGCAACTAAATCCTTCACTCCTACCCCTCCAGAAACTTAGCAGCAACAGAAAGATTAACTGGAGCACCTTTGCTGCAGCTACATCCAAGAGCAGGGCCATTCTCAATGCCCTACAGGGGGCATGCCTCAGACAGCTAGTTTTGGAACCCACTTGGGAGGGAGCAATCTTAGACCTGGTACTCTCAAATAGGGATGGAGAGAGGATCTCCGATCTTGAAGTGGGTAGCCATCTGAGAACAAGCAACCGCCAAACAGTGTGGTTCACAATAAATTTAGCTGTAGAGTCAAGCTATACAAAAGTGAAGGTACTGGACTTCAGGAGGGCTGATTTTGTCAAAATGGGAGAGTGCCTCAGAAAAGCAGAAGCAAACGGGCAAGAAGGTGGGATGAAGCAACAATGGGGACACATCTAAAACCGCCATCACAGAGGCAACAGGCCTTTGTGTGAAGCAAATAAACAAATCAAATTGACAGAAAAAAAACACAATGGTTCTCAAAAGAAGTGGCGGGGAAGGTTAGGGAGAAAAATATAGCATTCAGGAAGTACTGAATAAGGAAACACAGAAGGAGCAGGACAGAGAACTGTACCAGTTAAAGCAGAAGGAAGCGGGTTAGGCAGTCAGACTAGCAATGGCCAAAACCAAGGAAAAGATAGCCAACTCAGTTAAGAATGGGTATAAAACCTTTTATAGGTACATTAGGGAGCAAAGAAAGACTAAGGCAGGGATACTGAGGCTGAATAAAGAGGAAGGTGGTTGGGCAGAGAGCGACAGTGAAAAAGCAGGGATACTGAATGAATGCTTCTGCTCAGTATTCACAATGGAAGAGCAGGGGGAGATACCTAATCCAGTCAATAGAAACATTCTGGCTAGGGGTGCTGATATTAGTCCTTTCACAGAAGAAAGGGTTCTGAAAGAACTCTTAAATCTGAAGGTGGATAAAGCAACGGGGTCTGATGGGATTCACCCCAAAATTCTAAAAGAACTAAGGAAAGAACTAGTAACACCACTGATTACCCTTTTTAATAAATCATGGGAGGGTGGTGTGGTACCTGAGGACTGCAGGAGGGCAGATGTGATTCCCCTTCACAAAAGTGGGAGCAAGACAAAGGCAGGAAACTACAGACCTGTCAGTTTGACCTCAGTGGTAGGGAAAATGATGGAATCACGTCAGAAGGAAAGATCTGCTGAGTACCTAGAGGCCAGTGGGGCACAGGACCAAAGGCAGCATGGATTCACAGCAGGAAAGTCATGTCAGACAAATCTAATTGATTTCTTTGACTGGATGAACAAAGTAGTAGACCAGGGAGGGGCTGTGGACATGGTCTACCTAGACTTTAGCAATGCTTTTGACACAGTCCTGCACAAAAGATTAATAAACAAATTAGCCAGCCTGGGAGTGGGTCCCAGAGTGGTAGTTTGGGTAAAACACTGGCTGGACAACAGGACACAGAGGGTAATAGTAAATAGAGTCCACAGTGAAGAAAGGGGGGTTACTAGTGGGGTACCGCAGGATTCAGTACTGGGGCCAGTCCTTTTGAATGTCTTTATAAGTGACATTGCAGAGTGACTGGAAGGAAAAGTATGTCTCTTTGCAGATGACACAAAGATCTGCAACAGGGTTGATATGCAAGGTGGGGTGGAAAGGATGATAAGGGACTTGGCAAGGTTGGAGGAATGGTCAAATGTATGGCAGCTTAGATTTAACACAAAGAAGTGCAAAGTAATGCACCTGGGAAACAAAAACCCAGGGGAAGAGTACACAATGGGGGGTGAGATACTGACAACAACAAAAATGGAATGGGACCTGGGGGTAGTCATATCAGATGACCTAAAGGTGGGCCAGCAATGTGAGAAGGCAGTAAGGAGGGCTGGGGGATACTGGGATGCATAGGGAGAGGTATCACCAGTAGAAAACAGGAAGTTGTTGGCCCTTTGTACAGACAGTTGGTAAGACCACATCTGGAGTATTGTGTACAGTTCTGGAGACCCCATCTCTGCAAAGACATAAGCAGGGTGGAGGCTGTCCAGAGGAGGGCAACCAAAATGGTGCAGAGTCTGCACCAGAAAACATATGAAGAAAGACTAAAGGAGTTTAAGATGTATAGCTTCGAGGAAAGGAGGGAGAGGGGGGACATGATAGAAACTTTCAAATACCTCAGGGGAATCAACAAAGTCCAAGAGAGTAGCACCTTTCAGAAAAAAGAGATGTGCAAGAACAAAGGGACACAATTTGAAGATGGGGGTATGGCTCAGAGGTAATCTGAGGAAGTATTTCTTCACAGAGAGGGTTGTAGATGCATGGAACAGCCTTCCTGAGGAGGTGGTAGATAGAGATGGGTGAAGTGGCCCCAATTCGCTCCTCAAAGTTATTCGCTGAGTGAAGGCGAATTTGCAGAGTGCTCTGCAACGTGAAGTGGAGTACTTCGTGTTATAATGGGTAATGCGAAGTCCATTGAAAACAATGACTTTGCATTACTCCACCTTCCCAAACCACTATTCCACCAATTCTTAAGGTGAAGTACATTGAAAACAATGTACTTCACCTCACTTCGCCTTGTTTTTAAGCTCCAAAGGTGAATTTTGCAGTGATTCATGGGATTTCAGGTCACATGGGCTCTAGATTGTTCTGCTCAGCCTCAGTTTGGGGTAGTGTGTAGGAAGCTGTAGGAGACAATCTGCTCTGAGAGCTCTCTGTGATTTAAACCTTCTAAAAGTTGTTAAAAAAGCATTTTGAATCTTTTTTTTTTTGCTGAAACTTTAGTGCATCGTGTATAGGAAACCCTCCTGTGCTCATATCATCGAGCGTTTATTGTTTGTGTGTGGATTTTGAATGTTAATGTATAACCTTCAGTCTGTGTACTAAGAGACAGTGGAAGTGTGCTTAGGGGAAGGGGCGTATCTGTGGTGTAGGTAGACTAACTTGGAGAAAAAGACAGTGGGCCTGATTCTAGAAGGATGGCGCAAGTTGCCACTGAATGCAACTTGTGCTAACCGCAACTCTGACAATGACCCTGCACCCTATTCTAGAAGCGGCAGGGTCTCCACAGCTAAGTCCTATGACTTGTGACATGCAGCCAGATATGCCAGACTGTAGGCGCACCTGGCAAGCATGTCGCAAGCCACACTGCAGTTCGCAACTGACCCCCCTGCCCAGCTTGCCACAAGAGGCTGCCCCTGAACCCTACATCATCTACCCCACATGGCATCCCATTCCCACAGCCCCCTGATGTGCCTCATAGAGCCCCATAGGGCTACCCATACACCCATCCCCCTGAAACACCTGATACAGAAGTTCTGCAGGGCTACTTCCATCCCCAAACACCCATTACGCAAACACTGCAGGGCTACCAATCCCCATCTCCTCAAAACACCCATTGGTAGAAGCCTCACAGGGCGCCTGCCATATTCTTACCTGTGCCCTGACCCCCAGTCGCCAGCCACAATTCACAATTACCCTTCCCTGGTAGTCTAGTGCCCCCACCCTCCACCCAGCCATGCCAGCCCACCCAGCACCCCCCCCCCATCCCCAGCTGGTGACTGGCACAGCCCACCTCTCACCTCCACGACCAGCTGCCAACTGAGTTCTGTACGAGCACTACTGGAAAGACGCTATCAGAAATTAACCAAGAAAGAAACTGAGACATTACCAGTTAGTGGTGCCATGGTCTGCAATAAGGGTGGTACTGAGGTTGGCCCATACTATACATCTTGTGGGTCACTTGGGCAGGGAGAAACCCAAGGCATGCGTACTTGCCCAGTTCTTCTGGCCAGATACTGTATATGGAAGGCAGTAGCAGACTTTTGTGCATTCTGCCCTGAGTGTCAGTTGGTGGCCCCCCAGAAGTATAAAAAGAGCCCCATTGATCCTTATGCCCATAATAGACACCCCCGTTGGAAGGAATTAGGGTTGATATGTGGGACACTTGATAAAAAGTAAATCTGGTTGTAATGGATTATGCCACCCATTAACCTGGGGCTATTCCCCTATGTTTCACTATAGCCCTCTCAATAGCAAAAGAATTGATAAAAGCATTTCCCCACATTGGGCTGCCAAATAAGACCCTAACTAATCAAGGCAACAAATTTATGGCAAAACTTATGAGGGTGATGTGTGCTTTACTGAAGGCTAAATCCATCTGGATATCAATGTAACACCCACTGAGCGAAAGGTTAGTGGAACACTTTAATAAGTCATTAAAAGATATGCTGTCTAAATTTGTATCAACAGAGGTAAAAAAAAACTGGGATGAATTGTTACCCTCATTAATGTTTGCCATGTGGGAGGTGACACAACTATCCACGGGGTTCTCACCCCTTGAATTGTTTTATGAGCAACAACCTCAATGGATGTTGGATCTTGTAAAAGAGATGTCAGAAGAATAGGCATATAGTCCACCTAACATGCTTCAATCTGTTTTACAAATGAGAGAAAGGTTGGTCACAGTTGGTGGAGTTGCCAAAGAAAATTTAGTAAAAGTACAGCAAATCTAGGCAGGGCACTATGACCAAGGAGCCAGACTATGGGAGTTCAAATCCAGTGACAGAGTAATCCTTCTGTTGACTAGCTCTCAGAGTAAATGCCTAGCTAAATGGCAGGGACCATATGAGGTCCTCAGAAAGGTTTGACCGGTTGATTACAAAGTCTTGTGACCAGACAGAAAAAATGGAAATAAATTTGCCATGTTAATTTGTGGAAACCGTAACAAAACAGGGAGGTATTGCTCATTGATCCAGAAGATGCTAAAGGGGCCCCAAGTTTGGTGACAGATGTGGATATTAATGACAGAACCCTGGACTTAGGACCTAAACTTGTAAAGAAACCGAGCACCGTCCCAGTGGATGATTGGCTCAACCCGACATATATTCAAGAAGCCCAGAGGCTGGCAAAGAATTTTGGGTATGTATTCTCCCAAAAGCCAGGACAAACCCATGTGATACAGAACCACATAGACACTGACCCAGGTGTCTGTATCTGCCAAAAAAGGTACAGACTACTGGAAAGAATACAAGAGACAGTATGTGAGGAAACCCAGTCTATGTTGGAGCTGTGAGTCACTGAAGAATCTCAGAGTGAATGGTCAAGCCTTATTGTGCTAGTCTTAAAACCAGACAGCACCACTCAGTTTTGTATAGACTCCTGGAAAAGAAAGTTGATGCTGCATCCAACTTCAATGAATACCTTACGCCAAGGGTGGACAAACTTTTGGACTGACTGGGGGATGCTCCTTGCATTAGTACCAAGCAGGATAGGGACCACTCCTGGAAAGGCTGCTGTTCATGGCAAAAGACACTGTATCAGCAAAACAAGAAAGTGCTTTCATCAGCCTTACCAGATCTCCAATTCCACGATTAAGCACCTGGTACAGGCACAAAATGTCGGGATGCTAACCCCTGTTTGTTTGTACACTGTTTGTCTGCTTGGGCTTTAGTGAAGTGGACTTCTTTGCACTTTATAATGTAGTCAGAGTATGACTTGGAGGTCTTGTAAGACTGATGAAAGCCCATTTTTTATTTTGATATTACATTAGTGCCCTGGACCTGATCAAAGGATATTGGTAAATACTGCTAACTCCCAAGTCCCATGAGAAAACAGCCTTTGCCACCCCATTGGCCTATATCAATTTACTCTACTTCCCTTCAGATTGCATAGACCCCCAGCCACATTCCAGAGAATGATGGACCACATCCTCCATCCCCATGGACTATATGCAGTAGAGCACCTGGATGATGTTGTTATATTTAGCCCTGATTGGGACAGCCACCTGCAGGATGAGGTCATGGTACTTCAATTATTCAGGGAGGCAGGTCTCCTACCCAGTGCTGTGCAATGTATCCTTGGGTGGCAGGAGACAAAATACTTGAAGTATATGGTTGGGAATGGCCATGTATGCCAGGTTATTGGTCAGATAAAGGCCCTAGCTCACTGCCTCATCCCAACTACTAAGAAGCAGGTTAGGTTCATTCTTGGACTTACAGGGTATTACTGACAGTTCTTTCCAGAATTCTCAACCCTTGCTATTGCACTGACTGACTGACTTGACAAAGAAGACCACCCCAAATAAGGTCCATTGGTCACCTGAGTGTCAAATGGCATTTCACGCCATCAGAAATGTGCTGTGCAGCTGGCCCATTGGCTCAGAGGGCTGAGGCATTTATGCACATTACCTCTCTCACATCAGAGACTAGGGCTTGGGAATGAGCTTGGGCCACAGGGAGTCAGCGGGGGGGAGGGTGAGAGCAAGATTGAGTGACCATTAGGCAAGCTCTCCTGTCTAGGGATGGGGAGACGGGCTTCCCCGGCTCTTGGCTGCCATGGAATGGAGGCTGGTGGCTGCATCGAGATCAAGGGGGTCTGGTGATAGGCCAGGTGTGTGGAACGAGGGTGCTGGTTCTGATATGCATGCGTGCCTCCATGCACATGTGAGACCACATCTTGCTGTGGCCTCAGGGAGTTTGGGCAGAAAAACTTGGAAAACCCAATGTCCCCCCACTGGTGAGTATGATGGCACTTGGCACTCCCAGGTCCTGCTCTGTGTAGATCTCCACTGGCTTGACAGCAGGGGGATTGGCTGACAGTACTGGGGGTCAGTGGGCTTGGGGCACAACTAAATGTGCTGGGCACCAGCGATGGGGCAAAAAGCTCTATGAAAAAAGTGCTGTGTGAGGGGCCAGTCATATGAAGCCCAGATTTCAACCATCCTTTCATTTTGCATACAGATGCCTTAGGGGTGGGAATGGAGTCAGTGTTTTCACAAGACTTTGAGCATTGGATTCACCCCACTGCACTAGACAGTCAACCTGTTACTATTTCTCAGGGGCAGGTGGAGTATTAATAAGCAACAGCTGAGCCCAATAAAATGAGGAATATGAACAAGCAGAAGGAGGTTTTTGTTTAAGTGAGATGCAAGTAGAGATAGAAGGGGCTAGATTAAAAAAAAATCACAAAGCACAGCACAAATGTTTGCTTTGAGCCTTGCAATTACGTATGTGTCAAAGGTTGCTATTCATAGTTGGATAATGCACCTGTGCTATCTTACTGTGAAGAGGGTCAGGATGAGTCAGCGCTAACCCCAGTACCACCACCGCCAACCCCACTAGCGCCACCCAACATGCAGCCAAGAGTATGGCCACACGATGAATAGCATAGGTGCGCTATTTGTAATCCACAAAATCAGCCATATAAATGAGCCCATTGGGCATGCAAAGCATTATGTGGCCATTTGCATGCCCATTATGAGCCCATTTACCTGGGCTGTGCTGGAGTGAAGTATGCCCCACCCCCAGCCCCTGCCCCAGAGGCAGACCTTTGTCCCTGGTGCCAGTGTTTCTGCCCACAATCGCCAGCCTAAGTCTGCAGAAGTTATACACCCTAGTGCCAGGGTTTCTCCTGCCAATCACCAGCCTGGTGGAAAATATAAAACTTCCTTGGTGATAGTGATTCCCTCCATTTGGTGGTAATAGTTCCCCACCACCAATCACTGACCTGAGTTGAAAAATTAATATTCCCTGTTGCCAATGGTCCTCCCCCCTCATAACCACCAATCTTTGGCCTGAAATGAACAATACAGTGCCCCTGCTGTCTGGTTGTCCTTCCCCCTGCCTGCACCCATGCCCAATATATTAACCAATACTCCCTGGTGTCCAGTGGACCCCCCCCCATCTGATCAATCACCCCATGTCTATAATGCTATTCCCTGGTGTCCAGTGGTCCCTCTCCCTGCCCACACCCATGCCCGATATATTAACCAATATTCTCTGGTGTCCAGTGGTTCTGCCCTTCGTCTGATCACTTGCCTCATGTCTATAACTCTATTCCATCATGTCCAGTGGTCCTGCCCCCCACCTGATCCCCAATCCTCTATAAAAGAAATGTAACCCATCCCAATGTGTGGAGCTGGAGAGAAAGAGTGGGAAGTCAAGGGCAAAAGGCAACATGGTCAGGAGTTGTGACAGCTGTCAGGAGAGATGGAGAGAGGGCAGGCTTCCCAGTAATTCTCCATGGTTGCAGGGTATCACAGACTGAGTAAGTGACAGAGACCCAGCAATTAGTGAGAGGATAAAGACAGAGAGGTCTCCCCCCCCCAGCCATGCACTGTAGGATCCCCTGATCATGGTAGAACAGTGAGGCAGTGTACCTTGGAGCCAATTGTGGTCAGACACAAACAGAGTAAGTGACAACACTGATGCCTGGATGTTGATGCTCACCTATGCATTATCAGTTCCAAACACCTGCACTGCACAAACCTGCAAGTAAACATTCGGCATTGACAAATGTTTGTTTTGCTCCTATTTTTTTTGCTATCTCTCTAGAGAATTTGCAGATTCCACCCACCCCTAGTCACAAGTAGAGGATTCATGGTTGTAGTGTCAGGCATAGACAAGCACCTAGAACCGATGAAGTCTAGGGGACAGTGATCCTGTTTTTATGGTACTATGCTTAATTATAAAGACAAAACTGAAGCTTCACGTAGAACATATTTAAAATATAAGCTGAACTACATATAGCAAGTATTTATTTTTAACCTTTCTCCTGTGATGTCAGGGGGCTAACTAATTATCCTCATACCTTGGTCTAGCTAGAATTGTAGGATGAAACTTTAGAGAAACAGTTTGAATGTGCAAAGAGCAGTACTATGGAACTTGCTGGGAAGTTGACAAAATTATGGAAAGATTTTTAGGCATTGGCTGAAAAGCAAATGAGGATTTTATGTAATTAGACCCTTTGGAAAAGCATTTTTAAAACAAATATCATACCCTTGTTATTTGTTTTACTTCTACATGAACCAAAAAAAATTATTTTTATTCCTTAGACTGCCAACAAAATTAGAACGTACTGGAGTTTTGGACTGATATATCAGTCCTTGGCCCTACAAGAGTTAAAAATGACTGTCAATATGGTTTCAATACATAAGATGCACTGAAAGTATATCAACAGGATCCACAGTATAGATTGATCTGAACATTCCTTTAAAACAAATCAGTTTTTAACAGTAATAGTTCAAATGTTAGCCCTTTCTAAAGATAATGGTCCAGAGTTTTAAAACTTTAGCATCGTGCTAGAAGGCTTAGCAATGTGCTGTTAATAGTGCTGCTGGCAGCATGTTAGCATGGGTGCTGTTATTTTTTAAAGATCCATTAGCTTTTTGCTAAGCTATGAGCATGCTAGCACTACAGGTTTCACTAAACCTATGCAAATGAAATGTTTCTCTAAACATACAGGACACACTAATTCTTTAAATGGTTCCTGGTAGTGTCAACCAGCTGCCAGTGCAGTGCTAGTTAACACAGGAACCATGATTTAACAACACGCTAATAAGAGCATGTTAATACAATGGAACCCTGCCCTAGCCAGCCCCAGCAATACATTACATAACAAATAAAACCCCATTTCCTGGCATTCTAGTGTCCTTCACTCCCCCTCCCCTGTGGCCCCAAAACAGAGGTCAGAACTTATCATCTGCTCACCTCCTCTGCTGGCCACCCTCAGTCAATTCACTTTTCTTATCCAAGTTACTATATTTATATTGTACTTGTATGCATATAATATTGATATAGAGGCTTGGATAAGAAAAGTGAACAGACTTACATAGCTGAGATAGCAGCTGGCAGAGGAGAGGAGCAGAGGGTAAGTGTTGGCCACCATCTTGGACCACAGGAGACTACTACTGATCAGGAGGGGAGGAACATTGGACCATCAGAGAATGGCTTACAGTTCTGCATTGGGCTGATAGGATTAGGAAGGGGAGGGACACTAGACTAGCAGGGAATGGGTTTAGTTTTATTTTTTGTTTAATTACTGGGGTGAGGGGAGAAGGGACCACTGACACCAGGAAAGAACATGGGTTCAAAATCCAGCACAACCAAATACTCAGTGTGTGAACTTGAGCATGTCACATACCCTCTCAGTACTCCAACACATCCATCTTTGAAACTGGGAGGTACCATGACACCCCTAGAAATGGCATGCTGCAAATCAGCTGGGCTGCATTGGGTACATATGTTGCAGACGTGCAACACAGAAAACATCTGAACAATGGATCTGCCAAACTGAGCTGTGTGGGACTGCCAACAGTGTGAACAACCTCCACAAAATCCAAGAAGCAAAGTATTGCTCCCTGGATGTAAATATGCCTCTAATAAGATGCTAATTATCTTTAAGGGTCTTCTTCCCTGTCTAGGGTAATTTGCATCTCTCCTTGTAAAGGCTGCAACTTGGAGCAATAGGGCAAACACCTTTTGGATACCCTGCTACTTTGCTTCTTTGAACACTGTTGCTTCTATTAAGCGTGATACACTCCTGTGGGCAGCAGGGGCTTGGACTTTGTATCTGAGCACCTGTTAGCACTTTGGTTTACATTGCTCCTTTGTGGCTATTTTTAAACATGCTTTGGGCACTCAAAGATTGCTGTCGGCTTCTTTTGAATTAGCACACTTGGTGTTTTGTGCTACTTAATGCTTTGGATGGGAAGTGGACTTTGCAAGAAACAAACTAAATATCAAGCCCAATTTTCATTTAAAAGGCTGTCTCTTGAGCTCTAAAGATTTGAAACATAATTTTATTTAGTGAAAGTTTGGAGTCAGGTCAATGAGATGATGGTGGTGAATCTTTTAGACTCTGACTGGCTATCCAATGCCTGGTCCAGACCGTGTGTGGAAGTAGTGAGCATGTGACATATTGAACATGGTGTTCTGCAGTCCTGTGAGTTGGGTGTCTGGTCACAGAAGTTGGTGTCATGGCTGGACCTGTGATTCAGCAAGCCTGAATCAGCAAGTGCTGATTGGTTACCTGCTAAGGAAGTGGGCAGGGCCACATAGATCGCCCTCTTTCAGGAGGCTGTAATCGGAATTGGAGACTAAGGAGTGCTACATTTGGGAGAAGGCCACTGTGCATTGAGAGAGTCTGTTGGCCCAAGCAATTCATGCACTCTGTGTATGTTTTTAGCTGAGAGGCAGCGGTGAGAGTACTGCCACTAAGCTATTCGGTCCATTTTTGTTTGGGAAATTCAGACATTCTGGTGAGAGCAGAACAGAAGGTCATCCACTTTGGGTTATATCCCTGTATAAATAAACTGTCCTATGGATTTAAGACTGTGATAACCAGAATTTTATGTACTTTGGACTTGGGCATCACGGGCTGTGATTTGATTTTACTGAGTCATTTTTGTTATGATTTTGTGCGCGCTGAGCGTATGTTTAGTTAGATTTGAATGCTTGTGTGACTTGTTTCTAACCTGCCCTTTTTAGGAACGTTTATCAAGAAGATTGTGGTGCTGCAGCATGAGGCAAACCCTGATAACCTATGGCACCTGTCAGCTCCTCCAGTCTGGTTTTCTTTAGTGACACAGCAGGGAGACTGCATTTGT
This sequence comes from Neoceratodus forsteri, assembly GCA_016271365.2. NCBI lineage: Eukaryota > Metazoa > Chordata > Ceratodontiformes > Ceratodontidae > Neoceratodus > Neoceratodus forsteri. Next base: position 1,189,116,304 of record CM057450.1, on the reverse strand, counting down.
CCGGGTGCGTAATGACCTCTGTTGATAACTTTTCAGTGTAGTGATACACATCAATGCAAATTGATTTAGTAAAAAAAAATTATATAGTAAATATTTATATACAGTACAAAAAGTGTATTTGCCTGTCTATCAATACATTAAAAGTGTATTGACAGAGCTTGTCCATATTGTCCACTGACTCCAAGCTTTTATTTAAAAATAATTTAGTTCCTACCCTATTGGATACAAAGATATATCTTTCTAAAGATAGCTCCTTAGAGACGGTCTAATTTTGGAACCATAAGTGCAGGGAACTTTTATTTTATTTATTCTTTTATTTAGTTTTTGGTAACCAGGTACGTACAGCAGGCTATAAATGTATATTTTCAGGAATGACCTGGAATGAACAGAGCTAACAAACAAGAATACATTGGTGACAAAAAAGTGACAAAAATCAATAAGTCACCTCATCACAGATGTACTGTAGAAGCAAGTAGACACATACAAGTTAACAACAGCTTTGTAACAAGTGCAATTAGATAAGTTAAGGTAGTGCCTAAGAAGGGACAGTTTATAAAGATCATGAGCATTTAAGCACCTAAACAGGGATGGAAGAGGATTCCAGAACCTAGAAGCTGAATGCATATTTGAAGAGCACTTTAGTTCACGAAAGAATGGGACATCACTGGAGTGAAAGCTGTAGGAAGTGACGGTATTGTAAAATGTATGATAAACAAGGATTAACCCCCAATCTGATAAGTTTGTCAATAAAGCAGACCGTGACAAAGCTGCTCTTGTAGCATGGAGAGAGCCAACCCAGGAAGGAGTAGAGTGCAGAACAATGTATGAGGTGATCCACACCCAGCACAAAGCTAAATTAAAACTTGGAGTCAGGTCAACAGGGCTGTATCCTGTCAATGCAGTCTCCATGTGTCAGTTAGAGATGTGCCAAAGTTTTAATTCACTGGTGAAGTTGTCGTGAAGTGGCCGAAATTCACACCCACGGAGTTTTGCAAAGTTTTTCCTACCTTCAGCAACTTCAACTTCACCTGAAATTGCAAAGTTTTCCCTGAAAACACTGGAATTGTGCCCATGAAGTGTGGAATTTTGCCAGCAAATGGCAGACTTTCACCAACTAACAGCAAAATTCCACCATTCGTGGGTGAAATCCTGTCATTGGTAGGTGAAATCCGACACTTAGCGTGTGGAATTCTGCAGTTCGCGGTGAAGTTCTGCACTTTGTGGATTGATCCACACTTCACAAATTGTGCTAAATTTGTGGAATAATTTGCAGAGCAAATTTATCCAACTTTGCACATCTCTAGTGCTGATGCATGCTGATCTACATGAACATGCTTATAACCATACTGTTTTTAATTTAAAATAATGGTAGCAACTTAAGGAAGTTTTTAAATCCTGACTGCAAATCTAGCTTTTTAGAACTGCCTTTTCAGGTGATTGACGTAATAGCTTGATCAGGTGGGATATTTTAATCAACATTTGGTAAATTGTTTGAATATTTGAAATACTGAGTGATCTTTGATTTTGTGTACAGTATGAAAAGTGCTTTGAGCTCAGGAAAAGCGCTATATAAATTAAATTCTATCTTTCATTGAGGCATAGGTCAGGAAACATGGGAATGCCAAGAGCAGTTATAACATTTGCAAGTAGTGATTTATTATCATTAATAACAATCAAAAATAAAATTGTGCAGGATGCTGTTATATAGACAGTTCAAATAAAACAAAATCCTTCATCTGAGAGTATCTGCAGTTCTAAATTTCACTCTCTCTCTCTGTTTCTCTCTCTCTCTCTCTCCAACAAAAGATTGCTTTCTTGATATATAATGTATTTTTCCAGCAATTAACATCTGTATCCTGAGCTCATTAAAATACGTCTTGTTTTCACACAATGTTCCAACATTTTGTCAGTTTATTTCCTTGCAGGTGCAACAAAACAAAACATTGCATCCCAGAATTGAGCTCCAGTTGACAACTCTGCAAATGAGCTTGTGGTGGTCAAACTGCATCTAAAGGTTAGCCCCCTGAATTCCAAATAGCTTTTTGCAATCATTTCAACAATATGACTATATACATTTTCAAACCAGAGAACCCAGTTTCACATAACTATCCACATACACTTTTATAACCACAGATAAGCAAGAGCTAAGAAAAGGTAGAAACAGTCTGAAACAGCAAGTGAAGGCAGGGAGATAGTGGGATGGGGGAGAATCGTGAGACTGTCTGAGAGATCAGTTCCTAGGTCTCACAAGAACATTTGACTGTGCAATCAGACAGACAAGAGACAGAAATGGAGAGGATAGAACATATCCTTGCTTTTAAGTCCTTCTGCATAACAAATGGGACAGGGTCTTATTATACCCTGTCTCTCTCTCTTTCTTTCTTTCTTTCTTTCTTTCTTTCTTTCTTTCCTATCTCATGAGTCACCTCAGCACATAAAAAAAATGTATGAAAAAGCAGAAGCCTAACTTCTCCATAGGGAGGTAGACAACACTTGATATAATATTAGTTGCTGCATTGGAGTATACTAGTGATATTCCATCAAGGGGACCATGTTTGGTTTTCTAGTTTTCAGTTTAATGTTTTAATGTTTGTTTAGGAAATACATTTGTTGGCTCTACAGTGCACTGCTAAAGATTTATTGAAATACTGATGTCTAAAAGAAGTGCAATGAACAGAATCCTATAAATATAGGTGATCTCCTCCAAGGTGCAACATGTACTGTAAAGGATACAACAGTTGTTTCAGGCATAGCATGACTCATGTAGTACATAGGCTGCTGGGTAGCTGTATAGGATTGAAATATGAAGAAGCCTTCCTTGTATATAAATTATTCATGTTCATTGGATACAGTAGTGTGAAATATTGACTATCTATTTTATTACATTCATTTATTAACAAGGCAGTCACTTTTTTCACCATCTGTACCAATCTGCAGTTTCTGACAAATGCTGTATGACTGCTTCTTTCATTCAGGTGGCAGTATCAGTGCAAAGTGAGCAAAGCTAAGTGCGGATCTGGCCTGGGGCTCAGTTTTTGGTGCTGGCCTGATTTCTTGCTATGTGATGAGTTCTATACGAAATGACCAGCTTACGTTCCGTCTGCAACATATCAAATACTCAAGCAGGAAGTGGCTGTTGTCACTGTACTCTTCAGTAATGAGGTTCTATGAACACAACAAATTACTTTAGCTGTCAGTAGAGATGGCTCTGTACAGTTTGTTATAATACTTTGAGAGGCTAATGCCATCTGATGGTTAGAGCACTGAATAGTGGAACAGGAGAGATCTCTGTTTTGATTCCAACCACAGTTATCAGCTCATGGTGCGACATCAAACATGTTACTTAACCTCTCTGCACTTCAGTCATCCCAGCTATAAAATTATGTGAATGCAGGACCCCACTGAAAACAAGATGCTGCATTGGGGCTACTGTGGATAAATCAACAGTGAAAAAGGTAACAAATACAGTAATATTGATAAGTTAGAGGAATGGGAACTTTTAGAAAATGCATGTCATTGGTATGGGTCACAACTTGTCCACACTCAAGACGCAGTCTGCAACAGGTTGCCAATTTTCTCAACCCTCAGCACCTGTAAGGGCCCTTTGGTAGTTGCCACCACTCAGAAGTGACTATCTTACTTAGGGACTTTCTTAATCTGAATCCCACCAGAACCACTGCCCACACAGCATAGTGCTCCTTTAACTAAGGGCAAATGACCTTCCCCTGTCACTCACTACTGTAACACTTTACTTCTAGAATATGGTAACTGTAGCCTTCTTCTTCCTTCAGAGCCAGATTGTGGATTTGTCAATATCAATAATTAACTATTCCCCCAAAAGCTTCAGTCACAGAGGCATGATTTCACAATATTTACACAATCTACAGGATATCACACTACACAGGTATGATAGGAATTACAGGGATAGTACAGAAATTAAAAAGAAATGGTTTGCAATCAGCAGAAGAAACACATAGAAAAACTTTTCTAAGGCTGGCCTGGTGGTGCTGAGGGTTGAGGTGCTGGACACCACACCTCGCAGCCACGCCAGTGACCCAGGTTCGGGAATGAAAATGGGCTGCCGGGGGTCAGCAGGGGAGAGAGAGAGGACTAAGCATCCTGAGGACTGCTTTCCTCTCTCAGGAGAGGGAGGGGTTGCTGTCCCACTCATTGATCACCCCCTAGCAATAGCTAGATGGTGATGTGAGTCAGGAGGCATGTTGCTGATGCACAGCATCGGTAGGGAGGGAAGTGGTAGAAAAATGGAGGAAACCGGAGCTGGCAGGCTCCGTGATGGCCCCACCAACACCTGTTCTGGCTTCCCAACATCTGGATATTTTCCAGGGTTGGGGGAAAGCCAGCACCCCTTCACCTCAGCCCTATCATGTGGGGGCCCATATGGGGGATCAGAGGGGAGGTCAGATGGAAACAGTGTGGCTGGAGACTGAGTTCCCTCAGAGGAGGGGGAAGGAGCCACATGCCAGGATCCCATGAGGATAAAGGTATAATAAGAAAAAAAAAAGAAGAAACACCTTTTCATAGCTTCTTAACTCTAACAAAGCAGAAAGATTCTTACCACACAGGACCTTAGTGAGCCGTAGCAAACTTCAGCTCTTAGGTGGTGTTCAGTATGAAAGCTCAACACAAACTAAGTTGCAGTAGTCTGGTAAGTCCTCAAAAGCCTTCTGCTGCCAGTGCCCTATATCACATCATCATATATGTCACTCTGACATCATTGATTTGATCAATTTCACCTCCTTGAGGTACTACATCTCTGGAGAGCTGACCTAAACCAGAGTCTGGGATTTTGTGGACTCAGAAACCTTCTCTTTGTTTTGAGCCACGTCTGCTCCCACAAGCAGTGGCTGCATGGCCGGGACAATTTCCAAACATGAAAGAACTTGAGCTCCTTGAAACTCCCTCTTTAACTGACCAAGGGGTCCTGTCATTATATGACAAAGAGATTACAATTACTTCTCAGGGGAAGTTGCTTTGGCATCTGGCAACAATTTTAATCTTATTTCCCCTGCACATCTGTGTCCCCACAGCAGATAGAGTTAATTAGAAAAACACAGAGAAAACATTACAAAATTATTGTTACAGTGTGAAACATTGGCATTTGGTGGTAGGGTTGCTACCAACTGAGTAAGTTACTCATTCAACATATTTTATGTTATATGCAAATAAATAAATGAAACTAAAACCCTAGCCTGGTTTGTTTTTGTGGCTTGGTGTGTGTGTACCAACCATAGCTCTTTTGGGACTACTGTTTGTTTATACTACTGATTCCACTTTACTTGATGTGACTGCTTGTGGTAACACAGAGGAATGGGAAAACTACAGCATTTTCTGTCATCTCACTGACTTTTTCTTACTTCCATGGAGAACAAGCATGCTATTGACACTTCAGTCTGCCTCCACATAAACACTGCTTCTATAAGCCTGCATTCATTCATCTTTGCTCATGGCATAGCTCTGTTTGGTTCTTTCAGAAAATTGGGCCAGCCTGGTGATGCACTGGGAGATCCAAGATCCAGACTATAAATGGGTTCCCACACCATAGGGGCACAGGTAGAAAAGATTTGATGTGATATTCCTTTCAGGAACTTTTACTTCTCACACAAATTGTTGCTCATAACTACATAGAAACGTAAACATTAATCACATTAAAAGGCTTTACTGCCCATCCAGTCAGCCAAACCCTACTTATGGTTGAATATGAGGATCTTAGCGGCCATGCACTCCTTCATTCCTCCTCCAGTCCTCCCACCTCCTTTAACAGTCCCATAAGTCTGCTCCACCATGTGTAAATCCATCCACTGATTTAGTACAACTTCCTCTGGTAGTTTGTTCAACTTACCTAACATTCTTTCCATGAAAAAAAATTCCTGACATCATTCTGCTATCTCCCATTGCCAGCATTATTGAGTTCCCCCTGTTCCTCCTGGTGCCTGTGCTTCTACTCTGTGTAATCAGTTCGCTGCTCGCCACCTTGTTTATTTCTTGAAGGTACTAGTATGTCTCTATCATATTGACCCTATCTCATTTGGGCACCAGAGTATACTTCCATCCTCCCCAAGCAGAAATTCCCTTGTTGTCCCTGGATCATTTTCATTACCTTCCTTGGCACTGTCCCTGACTTTCCTGAGATGTGGGCTCCAGAACTGTACACAATACTCCAAGTGTGGTTGAATCTGGGATCAGTAAATAGGCAGCAACATCTCCTCCTACTACTGCTGCTGCTGATTTCCCTTCCTATGTATACCAGAATTATATTTTCCCTCCACACTGTCCTAATGCATTGGTCCATAATTAACACCCCCAGGTACCTTTCCTCCATCATTCACTCAACCTCTTTGCATTACGTTTTAACTACCATACCCTAGACCCTTTCTGTTGCCTCTCTAGATCCTCCCTCATGGCCATGAACCCTCCTCACTGTACTCTCTTCTGCAGATCATTGTGTCATCTGTGAAGAAGTGGCTCTTCCCCTAAATCCCTACTCCAGTGTTACAGATGACAATGTTGAAAGTGGCTCATCCCATGACTGCTCATTGTGGCATCCCCGTGACCTCTCTGACCTTTGAATACTCTCTGTTGCAGACAAACCTCTGGGTTCTCCCACTTAATCAATTTCTTACACATCCAGTGATCCTGTTCCCTACTCTGAGCTTGCATAGTTTTTTAACCAGCCATCCATGTTGGACAGAATCTGCTAAACTCCAGGTACAGTACATCAACTGCCTGACCCTTGTCTTATCACCTTCATCACCAAATCAAAGAAATTGATTAGTATGCCTGACATGACCTGCCTCATGTGAACCCATGCTAAGAGTTAAATTGTCAAAAATAAGAGGGAAGGCACAGGGGAGTGATGAGACAACATGCAGAGCCCATCAGAGCATGCCTAAAATGCTCATTAGGCTGGAATCAGGGCCATGGGAGGGAGGATGTCTTCAGGCAGGTATCGGCCACCTACCGCTAGAGCTCCCTGCATCAAGACCTCTCAAGAACCCTATAAAATGCAGCATTACAGAAAATGTAGTCAAGCCAAGGTGAGAGAAAGAATAGCTCAGAAGTTTAAAGTTTACAACTGTATTGTGCCATAGTTGGCTGAATGTTGTTGTTTTCTTGGCAGCTTAATTTACAACCCATGCATGTGATACCAGGGGCAGCAAGATGGCCTCAACGCTGCTCCACTCCCTGCATCCCCATTTGCTACAGCATCTGAAAGCTTCTTGATTTCCCCTAAAACACTGGTATTTTATCTATTAGAAAATTGGTGAAAGAATGTTAGTTTTAATCATGTTCTAGTTTGTTGTAGTGCCGCCATCTTCAGCTTTCAGCACCCAAGGACCGGGATCTGGGAGATTGATTGATATTTTATGGCTGGCATTTTGTGTCTCTGTTTTTAAAAGAAAACTCTGTCCTGAACTTACTGTAAGTCTAAACAGTTTACCTTGTGAGTTGGGGCCTTTGCTGAAAGTTTTCTTTCTGCTGCTAAGCGGAGGAACTGGTCCCTATCATTCAGAGTCATCGGAGGCATTTTCTGTTTTGATTGAGATGATTTGGACATCTATAAAACTGCTACTAGTATGCATTTAGATGTGGAACTGAAGCCAAGAGCTGAGAAGACCCACAGTGAAACACAAAAGCTACAGGCATGTGCTTTCTTTATCAAAGGTATACCAGCATTGCAGGGGGTTTGGTGGGATGAATACAGTACCTCTACTCCTATGAAATTTACTAAGCTCAGTGAAGCGCTTGTTCTTGTGTCTTCTAGGTGTGCTCCAAGGAGATCTTCAAAGGAGCTTGGGACAAGAAGCTGACAGAATGTATCCTACAAAAATGTAGCTGACAGATGTTTCCAGGGGCATAAGACTGGTTCAAGAACCTGAGTGGGAATTAGTGAATAGAAAATACCCCTGAAGTGAATGCTTTTGTTTATCCTGGAGTTAGTTCATGCTAATTTTCTGAGGTTGGAGCAACTTTTAAAGGGAAGCTGTCTCTTTCACAGCCATTCGTAGAGGTACCATTTCAATTTGTACTGGTAGCATGGTATTTGTGATAAGCAAAAGATGCAGATATGCACTTTTTTTTGAAGGAAAGATATGTACGACAGCACTGTTTTAAACTGCTAAAAAAAAGAGGAAGCAGTGATTGAACTTCATGATAGGCAATGAAATTACAAATTCAAACAATGGGGATGTTTTTTGTGTACAAATATAGAATCAATTTGATTAGGTTATTGTATGTATTATTTATTTTAAGCTGTATACTTATAATTGCTGTTTAATTTAATTTAGAAGTTATGTATTACAATTGCTGGTTTATTAATATTTATATATTTGTTTTTTTGGATATAAATGGACCCTTTTAGATTTTGTTAGGCTTTGCTAGATAGTGTATTATTTTAAAAGGGTAGGTGGATATTCTAGCTTAAACAGACCACTGTTCAATCATTCCCATAAATGTGATGCCTAGATAGTACCTGGCTAGGGAAGATGGGCCTATCCAGGGGCTCTTCTTTAATTTCTGCTGGGGGCTGGGTGGGGCAGATCTGTTCAAACACTTGTGTCCCAGTCATTAATACCTAAACAGAGAGTATGGAGTGAATGGATGTCAAGTGACCAGGTTTGCATATAAGGGGACAGGACCTTCTTGTGGTTTCCTGTACTTTATCACTGTGTAGTGTTCTTGAAATGTATATCTGAAAACTGGTAATTAGAGTCTAAAATAGACAATAAGGTAGGCAGTTATGGAGTAAATTTATAGAGCAAATTAGTGATATATAGTGGGATCCAAGATTTGGTGGAGTTCCTGGAAATGCAACAGTTCACTTAACAGAATATTGATAACAAAAATCTGAATGGTTGTATGTTTGGAGACATAAAGTGGGTGTTATGGAGGGGCCTAGACCTGGATTCCTGGGGATGTTTTCTGAGGCTACCCTCTGGATGGCCCATTCAACTTGGCTTGGTAACATGGTAGGACACAGGATCGGCAATGGTCTGATAGGGACCTGGGAAGTTATAAAGATAGTTTCAAGATATTTTGTCAGGTGAATTAAGACAAAGACTTTTAAGTAAAGCGTATAAGATGAACATAAATTTATTTAAACTAGGAAGTACTCATTTTTACTTGAGTCAGTTGGAAAATGAATGCTTATATGTGGAAGGTTCAATTGTAATATTTTTATTGTGAATATGTACATTTGTATTTGTTTGAATATTGTAATGGCTTAACCAGCCAAACCATAAAACTAATTTGAACTCATACATGTAATGGAAGCTTCTCCGATAGGAAGATGAAAATGTATACCTGACAGTTGCCGTGTGATTTAACTGCCAGATGAATTTTTTCAGAAACTGGAATGCTGTGGAGAGGCTTGTCCCCATGATCTATGTAAGATCATTGTACTATCTGGAAACTTCTTAATAAAACTGAGTTTTAATAAAAATTGTCAAAAATAAATACAAATTTAAATAACCAGCATGTTTCACTTTGCATGTATTTTGTCAAACAACTAAGCCCCTTTTTTGTCAATTTGCTTTTCCAAATTTAAACTTCTATGAGGCTCCATGCTGCTGAAATCAGAACTAAAAATACAGTTTTGAAAATTAAAATGTGAAAGTTCCTGTCAGAAACTGTGATCTATTATTTGAAATACAAAGAGTTTCTGCCAGGTTTCAAGCCCTGGTCTCCTGCTTCCTAATACCTTCACTGCAGAGAATGCCAATTACTGTAGTCTAGAGGTTCTGTCACACATAGAAACATAGAAGTTTATGGCAGATAAGGACCACAAGGCTCATCCAATCTGCTCATTTTTTTTACCTTTTCAATGTGCCATGGGCCTTTACTCTGTCAATGACTTATCTATTCATACTCATCTGTATTGCTCCCTTATGCCTATCCCATGCCCGTTTGAAGCCCTGTGCTGTATTCATATCCATTACTTCCTGTGGTAGGCCATTCCATGTATCCACCAACCTTTCTGTGAAAAAGAACTTCCTCACATTACCCCTTAATTGGCCTCCCTCTAATCTAATGCTGTGTCCTCTTGTTCTGCTACTTTTCTTATGTTGAAACATGTTAGACTCTTTCACCTTGTTAATGCCCTCAAGATGTTTGAATGTTTCGATCACATCACCTCTCTCCCTCCTTTGCTGTAGAGTATACATATTGAGCTCCCTTAATCTGTCCTCATACGTATTCTGATGCAGTCCCTGCACCATCTTGGTTGCTCTTCTCTGGACTTCCTCCATTTTGTTATTGTCCTTGTGCAGGTGTGGCCTCCAATACTGCATGCCATACTCCAGATGGGGCCTAACCAGTGTCTTGTAAAGAGGGATTATTACCTCTGTTATGACGTGTGATACCCCTACTAATACACCCCAACCTTCCTCTAGCCTTACCTACTGCTTTAGTGGTCTGCTTGGATGATTTCAGATTATCTGCGATGATGGTGCCCAAGTCTCTTTCTTCCCTTGGGATTGCCAGTAACTCCCATCCCAACCTTTAGGTAGCTTCAGGGTTTCTTTTACCTATGTGCATGATCCTGCACTTCTTTGCGTTAAACCTCAGTTGCCACTCTTCCAACAATTTTGCTAGTTTTTTCAGATCTCTTCTCATTCTTCCCACCCCATCTGGATCATCTACTCAGTTGCAGACCTTGGTGTCATCTGCAAACAGGCAAACCTTACCCTCCAGTCCATCTGCAATGTCACTGATGAAGATATTGAAGAGGACTGGCCCCAGGACTGATCCCTGAGGTACCCCACTTGTGACTTGCATCTCTTCTGACTGTATACAGTTTACCACCACTCTCTGTTTTCTGCCCGCCAACCAGTTTGCCACCCAGTTGACCAACCTCTGACCCACCCTGAGCCTACCCAGCTTATTAATCAATCCTCTATGTTGAACAGTATCAAAAGCTTTGCTGATGTCAAGGTAGGTGACATCAACTGCTCCCCCTTGGTCCACCACTCTGGTTACCCAGTCAAAGAAATCTATGAGATTAATTTGACAGGACCTTCCTGTTGTAAACCCATGCTGTCTTGGATCCTGTGCTCCTATGGATTCCAGGTTTTGCACTATCCTTTCCTTAAGGAGTGCCTTTATAGTCTTGCCCACTACTGAGGTAAAACTGACTGGTCTGTGGTTTCATTCCTGCTCCCTGCTACCACTCTTGTGAAGCAGGATCACATGGGTCCTTCTCCAGTCTTCTGGGACCCCTTCTGTGCTCAGAGACTCATTAAACAGTTCTGATAATGGCTCTACTAGTTCCACCCTTAGCTCCTTTAGTACCCTGGGATGTATGCCTTCAGGCCCCATTGCCTTGTCCACCCTGAGCTTATCAAGCTCTTGTAGGACCCTTTCATTTGTGAAGGGACTTGTGCATACCTCCCTCCCCTGTGTTCATGGTGCTGAGCTGTGGACCCTTCCCTACCTTATCCTCAGTAAATACTGAGCAGAAGTATCTATTTAGGTTAGATGCTTTGCCTTGGTCCTCCTCCTCCTCACACTCCCCCTTATCCCCTTTAATCTTAGCAATACCCCCTCTGGACTTCCTCCTTTTACTAATGTACCTATAGAAAGTCTTGTCCCCTTTTTTTACTGTTCGTGTTAGTGTTTTCTTGGTTTGGGCCTTTGCCTGCCTTGCTGCCTTCCCTGCTTCCCTTAGGGAAGTTTGGCATGCCTCCCAATCTTCATCCTGCTACATTCCCTTATATTTCATGAAGGCCAACCTTTTGGCTCTGAACTTTTCTGCTACTGTTTTTGAGAACCAAAGTGGCTTCCTCCTTCTTTTGCTCTTGCCTTTCTCCCTAACACAATGGGATGTTGCTTCAAGTATTGCATCCTTAATGCTTGCCCACTTTGCCTGTACCCCCTCACCTATATTCCATCTTGCCAGGGCTAGCTTAACTCTGTTGGCCATCTTATCAAAGTCAGTTCCTCTGAAGTCCCATAATTTTGCCTTGGAATGAGATGATTTAGTTCTAGTGGCCAAACTGAATAATACCATGTGATGATCACTGGCCCCCAGGTAACATTCTACCTGGAGATCTGTAATCCTTTCCCCATTAGTCAGTACTAGATCCAGGATAGCCCTGTCTTTTGTGGGTTGTTGTACCAATTGTTTGATGCCCTCCCCCTGTACGAAATCCACTATGTGTCTAGTTCTGGTGGATGTTCCTGCTGGTATTGACCAATCTGTATCTGGCATGTTGAAGTCTCCCATTAGCAGATCCTCCCCTTTAGCTGTCATGTTTTGTATATGTTCTAACAGTAATGTGTTTATGTCCTCCCCCTGGTCTGGAGGTCTAGTAGACAACCCCAGTTCATATGGTTGTCCCATTTCCTGTTTCAAGGATGACCCACAGATCTTCTGGTTCCTTATGTGTACTCTGAATTTCTGTAACTTTATTTTCATTGACATAAAGGGCCACTCCACCCCCCCCCCCTTTTGTACCTCGGTCTTTTCTGAACAGTACATAGCCAAATACTGAAGTCTTCCAAGTGTGGTTACCGGTGAACCATGTCTCACTAATGGCTACTATGTCCAGTTTAGCCTCTGTCATTGTTGTCTACAGGTCTGGAATCTTGTTTCCCAGACTGCAGGCATTTGTGTACATGATTTTCCATTGGCCAGATTTTGGTGCGTTAGTTGTTGGGCAAGGTCTGGCATTTACTAGGGCATGTCATATGGGGAGTTGGACCTTTATCTTTACCTGATGATGCAAAAGAACTACAAACATGCTGAACTCCTGTTTGATCACTAGCTGAGGGGGGAGGGGTGTCCTTCCCATTCAATGTATCAGGTGCTGCACCCCTCTACATATTTGCTAGTTTAAATATTCTGCAAAGACATCAAACTTCTTCCCCAATGCACTGACTCCCTCCTTAGTTACATGCAGTCCATCGAATTTAAAGAACATTCACTCAAAACACTGTTGCCAGTTACTTATGAAGCAAGCAACGTGGGTTAAAATCCTGGCATGGGCTTTAAATAACATTCTCCTCCCCCATCCCCGCAAAAAAGATAATGTCCCTGACAGGAGCATTTTGGGGTGCCTATACTACCAGATCATTACAGGCCAGGGGGGCTTAGTGTATCATGGAAGAAAGTGATTACAGCCTCATCTCAGGGAAGGGCACGGACATGGATCATGTTATGCACATGTTCCCCCTCCTGACAGTCAGCAAACTGGCACTTTCATGTGCTGTGCACAAAGCTGCTCTCCCCCTCCCACGACAGGATTGGTTGTGCCTTTGTATTATCTTTTGGCTAAGGAGAAAACCTAAGAGGAAAAGTGAATACTAGCAACAGATTATTAAACCATGGTGTGTGTGTGTGTGTGTGTGTGTGTGTTTTCTGTTTGCTGCAAAATCTTAAAAATTGTTGATAAATACTTTTTTGAGCAATTACATAATTAATCTATTATGATGTAGGGTTCACTGATTTGCTATAAATACCACCCTCACCCAAACATTTAGAAAATGATGTTCTGTTAGTCTGATATAATACAGACAGTTTCTAAGTGGGGGACTGTTTAAAAGTTTACTGCTTTTCCTTCCTTAAACCAGCAGATGTCCCACTTTACTGCAAAATATTCCAGCAAAACTGCTGGCTCTCCCTTCACATTGCAGCCATATACAAATGCATGGTTTAATCTGCTAATACACCACAGGTGTCTGCCTCATGAATCAGATAATGACATTAGAAAGAAAAGCTATTTAGTCTACTAACATATTTGCAATATATAAATGAATATCAAAGAGAATCGTGTCTGCTACTGATAACCATGCTTTATAAAGGCATACCATCCACATTAAAACATATATAGATTAAAATCTATATCATCCTAAATTTGATAATTTGCCTTCTAGTAGTTCTTTGAAAACAGTCTCCTTTTATGAAAATGCATTTCTTTGCACCAAACAAATAAATCTGATTTTTGGCCGTTGCTTCTATCACAATATCTGAGGTTGGAAAATAATTATTGGTGCAGTGTTTGCTAATGCTAAACCTCTGAAACACACATTGTAATAAAAAAAAAATCTGAGGTTGTAGCTGTAGAAAACATGTACACAGGCAAAGTCTATAACTCATGCATATTTAAATAAGTAATATTTTGACCAAATAAAGTAGCCACAATTGAAAATGTATTAGTAAAATGAGAGGATCAGAAAGTCAAACAGCGTAAGAAGAATTACCATGTAGATAGGATGGAAACCTTTCTGTTATTGATTGCAAGAAAAATAAGTACATATTTTTGTTTCTGATATTTATTTACAAATATAATTGCCTTTCATCAGCAAAAAAATAAATAAATAACTAATGCTATCTATACATGAGCCTATTAGGTTTTAATAGATGCAGAAATCATTATGAGAAGGACAAAGAAGTACTGTAAATGTTGCATGCTTGAACAGTTGTATGGGGTTTATCACACAATACCTTTGCTTAAGATGAGAAGACACAACTGTGCCACCTGACATGAGAGCATTTTTGTTAAGCTTGTAACATATAACATTTCCTGGAAGTCATTGTTTCCAAGGCCATGGATGCTTACACAACTATACTGCCAGACTCTCACTTCTAAACTTTTTTATCGAATCTAGGATCTATGGTATTGTTTTACTTTCTGCCATTGGAACTTAGCCTTGGGCTATTGCCACCCTGATACTATGTGTCTTGATTTTATCGTGGAAGTGGAGATTAACTTCAACAAGACCCCCATCCCCATCCCCAAACACATACACTAGCTTACTTTCCTAAGATGTATAAAAAGTACTGTACTCAGTAATGATGGAAACAACATTAGTGGAAGACTGTGAAGCACCAGTATTATATGTCCTGACTCAACACAGGTTAAACACCATGGCCATGGTACAAGAACCTTGGCATTCAGAAAGCACCTAGAGATGGATTTTCAAAGGCTTGCCTAATGTGTGCTCTGATTTGCAGCATATTTTAGAAAACTGCACTACTTGTGCGAAGCAGATTCCATAAAATGTGGCCTAACCTTTTTGTTGCAATTGTTGCAATTTGTGCACATAAAATGATGCATGCATTAGCTTTTTGTTGTAAACCATATAAACTGTTGTATATGTGTCAAGATGCTTGACAACAACAATCAAACATTTTGGCATTTTTATTTTTACACAGGCACAGTCCAAAATCAGGAAGTGTGCTTGCATCAAGAAATTTAAAAGTCCAGCCTCATAAAGCATTTTAGCTTTAATTTGCCACACTCTTTATAAAGCAATTGTATCATGTCATGTTTTTGTTATATGACCTCATTTTATTCTAGTTGCCATGTCATTACTTTCCTAAAGGACAGCATTACCATCAAAACACAGAAAGAATACAAACAATAAATAAAACTGAGAAAATGCTTCAGGAATAGTGGGGTAAAATGAACATCTTAATGCCCTGGATAATTGCTTCATGAATATCAGCCAATAGAGGCAATAATCTTCATAAAGTAAACAAAAGGATTCTAGTTCCATTTTTTTAATATGCTAAGAGAAATAAAAAAGACAGATCACGTTTGTAATCTTGACCCATTTAGATCTCTAAAAGCATCCTCTGGTATTTTACTTTCTTCCTCACATTGGTTGATGGCATTGGTCTTAGTTGACAGGTGACCTGAAATGGGCAACCCATTGTCACGATGACCTGAGCTTCTAAAATAAGGAAGAAACAATCAAATGAGATTAGCAGGAAGTACTGTATGTGATAGAAGACTTTTGAAGACTTTTCTTTTTTCCCAAGCTTTTGATATCTAGATTAGCATTTATAGTAAAGATTGTGATTGTAATAGATTTATTTATTTAATTTGTATAAAATTCTGTGTTTTAAATTTTTTGTGTTTTTAAAACTCTGTTTAAAATTTTGTACGGCGCCCAGAGCCTCCAGGATTGGGCGTCTTTTAAATAAATTTTGCCTTGCCTTGCCTTGCCTTAATATTATGTTGCAATTCAATTTTTACAAGTGGTTCACCAGAGCTTTTGTAGTGTTTCCTTCTACAAAAAAAAGATACTTTCAATTTTAGAAAATGATGACCCCCTGTCAGTGTTAGATCCAGGATTTTGAAAAGAGTCCTGGGCAGTTATGAAAGGGGACAGGGTTAAATGGATTGGTAAGTCAGCAAGCAGGTAGAATTCTTCTGTATGTATTCTTTTGTACTTAACATGACAACTCTGGGAAGTACGCCATGATAACATTTATTTGTGTTGCTTTACAAAAAAAGTATAGTATATTGGATTGCTTACATGCCATTTAAACATCAAAGAAGATCCCTGCTGCCACAAGATCTTTAATAATGTTGGACCTGCCTGCCACTGCCCTCATCCATGAAGGTTCAGTGTATAGACTGTTTTTACTCTTGCAACAAGAATATCAGAATTTAGAAGTGGGAAATAAACAATTCATTTATTTATTTTTTTATGAGAGAAGAGAGTGTTGCATTTAATTTCTTTTTGTTAAAGAACATTCTGTTCGGCCTCTGAAAGGAGGTAGCATGTCTTTAAATTAAACTACCCTGACCACAGAAGGAGAGATTGTTTCAACAGCAATTTACAATAACATTGAAACTATATAAATCCGTGAAACCTGGCACGTCCACCCAACCCACATTGAGGTCGGGAGGGACCACAAACAGGATAGAAAGAACTGCACTTTAACAATTTTGTCATTTCTCTCGCTGACAGAAATGATGCACAGCTCTCATTTTCTTAAGTAGGCTCGACAAAGGGATTAAGTGAGGGCCAGGGTGGGTCTGCTTTCTAAATACTCTAAAGCTGCAAGCATCTCTCTGAAGGACAGCGTAATGTTTTTCCCCCAAGGTCTCAGTTTGTGAGGTCATTAAAAATGGAGAGAGGTGCAAGGAAGACATTAATTAGTTCCCTGCAAACTGTTGTGACATTCCTTTTTAATGAAAAATTAAAAGGTTATAAATGAAAAATGAAATGGAGTGTGTTTTTTGCAGCTTTCTCAGTAGTATCATGTCATGTTAATTTTCTAGAAGCTTCACTAAAGTCCACAGAGAACAGAAAAAAAACACAGTGGTTTGATTCACTGCTAAAAACATGCTATAAAAGTTAATAAGAATCTTCTACAGAACGATACATATTCAGTCACATGGTCATGATTGGAATTGGGGTCATTTGCATTGGAGGACCTAAACAAACTAAGGCTTTTAACAGTAACAGTCTAAGTATGCAGTATTGGCAGGAAGACCATGTGGTCCAGAGATTAGGGTGAAGCATTATGAGACAGAAGATTCAGAATTTGAATCCCACCACACCTAAAAGTCATTGCATAGTCTTGAGGAAGTAATTTGTTGTCCCTGTGCTTCAATACATTCAGCTACAGTTTAGATCATTGATTCTCAAACATTATCATATTGAGCCTCCCTCAAGATATAGGAAAAACCTCAGGCCTTCCATAATTTATTACAAAAATGCCATACCTCCCCATAGAAACAATACCATACAGTACTTTACACTGTACACCAAGAACAACATGAAATACTTTTAACAGATGACTGATTTTATTCCAAGTATCAAACTGGCTGGACGAAAACACTAAAGAACATACTTAAAAACAATATCTGAATATTGTGCAGATACCACAGCACAGGGAAATCTTCACTAAACATAGATCTGAACTTTTGGGTAATAATATACTAAATGCTTGCTATAAGAGCAATAGCAATAACCAGGCATTAAACTGTTTTGTGAAATAAATTCACCAGTTAACATATTACATATAGTGATATATGCCCTTGATATACTACACTTAGAAACCAATGGTGGGGAGATATTTTATCCTCCCTTTATGTCCCACAGAGATACCTTCTGGTTCTTCTGTTTAATTCAGAACCCCCATAATTCTTAGAAAAACTTGCTCAGTACTTAACATGTTACAAACATCAGGAACAAGAAAGTTTAGACCATAGAACAAAGCCAAACTTAGGTCTTACTCAGGACCTAGTTAATTTTTTTTTAAACTAACTTTGGGAAAATGTAAATTGCACAACCTTTTAAATCATATTGGTGTTGTTATCTATGAGATATGAGATATGGGATTAAAGGCTCAGCTACATGGATCACAGAAGGTAGGCATCTAGACCTGAACCACCCAGTGTCCTGTTTGCACTTCTTACAGTTAGGAAGTTTGCTGAGGTCTTTTTGAATTTTAAAGATCCCTAATATGCACAATGTTCTTAATATAAATTCTTAGTAGCAATATACATGGCAATGTTTGGGTAATGAGCTATGGTAAAGGGTAATGTGTTTACCCTCTTGTTTGAATTGTTTTTGTATTAATGGTGCAATAACTAGTGGCTTGTTTTTATTTAAAGAGCAGCTGACACCTTAGGGGCAGGCAGCTCATGGCAAGCAACTGCCTGCCCAAGGGCCTAACTGAGTCCACAAAATATTTTTTTAGCCAGGCATTACCTTTATATCACCTTAGATGAAACATAATCTCAATTCCACATTGAAAGCCAGACGCTGAGTGCCTGCCACAGCCCCACCCAGAAAAATGCATTTTGATGCTGCGAAGTAGGGAAAGGGCTGTAGGGCTATAGGTATCATTATAATGCTATTGGGGCAGCAGTGGCATTTATGTGAAACTTTTACTTATTTCATGCACTTATACATGTTAAAGGGGTAGTATTATATGTACTACTAATCAGTTTTGTGAGGCAGTCATTTTGTATCAAGGTTAAGCAATGGAGTGTTCAGACTTCTAAAAGGACTACTGAAACAAATGAGAAGCAGTACTGTATGTTATGGTGAAGCTTTTGAACTTATTCATTCTCATTCCATTTTAGATCACCCTTTGCTCCTGTCTTGTAAGATGCCCTTTTTACCTTCATGTTGTGTCTGCTTTATTATTTTTGTAGCTTCAAAATATTTAAATGGAGTGCTCCTTGCAATATGGCTATCCCCAGGTTTGTTCGTTTTTCACTGTTCTCAGCTGTTCTGAACACCCATTGTTCAACATCTCTTTTCTTGTGACTATGGTAAACTAGAATGAAACAGACTGAGCTCAACCTTTTGGGAAAACCTAGTCCTGGCCACCTTTGAAGAAGTGATGTTTTTAATTATTTCAAAACTTAAAATAAGTACTAAAGGAGACTCAATTAATGGAACAAAGAGCATCAAACAAGACAAGAGGAATGGAATACTGTATCTTAAATGGAATAAAAGTTATAGGTCCTTAATTTTCATCATAACATGTACAGCTGTTTAAAGTACTTTGATACAGTGCATTGTTGGGCATGACAGGGCCTCCCCAGGAAAAGGTTGGGGCCTCTCCTTGGAGGCTGGGCTGACCATTTGTGAAACATTGCCTTAGGTAGATAACAGGATCCGACAATAAAAAAAAAATGGTATGTATCAGCTGTCTTTATGAATTAAGTGACTGGATGGCCTACAATTGACTGAGTCTTCACCCAGAGAAGACGGAGGTGCTGCTTGTCAAACCAGGTTCCCTTGGGTTGGCAATGATGGGTGTTAATGATACTGTGTCTTATCATCTCTTAATAGTGTCACACTCAAAACTATGGTTAGGGTAAGAACTCTGGGGTCATTGTTGACTGTACACTGATGCTAGAACATCATGTACCAGTAGCATTCTGTGATGGTCTTTTCCATCTTCATAACATCACATGAATTAAACCATATTTTATGCCACAGGACCAGATTATAATAGTGCATGCCTTTGTTGCAACTAGACTGGATTACTGCAATGCCCTTCACCTAGGGTTATATGGATGTCTGCTATGCCACATGCAGCTGGTGCAGAATGGGTGGCCCTTAATGGCTGAGTCACCTTGTAATGAGCATGTCTGCACTGATGGCCTATTGGTGGCACATCAGTTTCAAGACTGGCTTGTCAACACACAAGGCCCTGCATGATTTGGGTCCCAGCTAGCTGAAAGATATTTCATCTCCTGTCTCTACTGAGGCCAGTTTGTTGTCTGTCTCCTGGTTGCAGCCTAAATTGTCCAGGTACAAAGTCTCTGGGGGTGGCTGCACCTTTGTTATGAAATTCTTTGCCACTGGCTGTTTGTGCTGCCCAGTGGAGACTTTTAATGGAGCATTACAGTTTGATCTGTTTGAGCACACATGTTGTGTTTTTAAGTGAGTTTATGTCATATTCATTATATTTATTACCTATCTTCTGTTGCATATTTGTTTCTGCATAAGGTGCCCTGAATTTGTGGGATATGGTGCTATATAAATAAAATTGCCTTGCTTTGCCTAGTCTGGGAAATTTACAGGAAAGGTAAAAAATGAAAGCTACCCCCGGGAGCACCAGTAGAGTGCATCTTCCCCAATTTGGGTAACCTGGGTTTGCCACACAAACCCGCTCACCCACATTGGGCCAATGGAACTGTGAGAGAGGTGCAGAGGCAGCACTCTTTGTTTCTGGTAGATATGTACATATATATATATATATATATATATATATATGTATGTAATAGATAACCCACTCTAAGGTGTGCGGTCATGCTCTGATATACTCACACCTTGGTGTGCATTGAGGTGTGCGTATATCAGAGTGGGACCGCACACCCTAGAGTGGGTTATCTATCTTGTAAAATGGCAAAATTGTTTTGGAGAGGGGTAAAAGCGCATGTGTGTGGTTGCGCTCTGATATATGCACAGTCATGGGATGTGTTTTATACAGTCAGAACATTGGATTTGGATTTGGATTTTCTACCCATTTAATAAAGATATATATATATATATATGTACTAGAGGGGTCATCACATCACCCCTTCACTCATTTGTAAAATATTCCCATAAACATGGCATAAGCCACTTGCATATGGTGGCATGAAAGCCCCTAGTATTCCACATTACGTCCCCTTTAGTCTGTATCACAGGTGGCTAAAGCACAGAATACTGGAGCCTGCAGCAAAGTAATCAATTTGGACTCTCAGAAAAAAGTTCAGCTACTCAGTCCCAGGCAACAGAAGCAGACACTACAGTTGTGCTACAAGATGAAAAACTTCTTTAGTAAAACAGCTGTGAGCTAGTGACACTCCCCCACAAGTAGTCAAATGTTTTCATGCCTCCCACACTTTTCAACTCTTGGAAAAGCATGGGAGGCATGAAAATGTTTTACTGCTTGTGGCAGAGTATCACTAGCTCACTGCTGTTTTACTAAATAAAGAGGTTTTTCATTCTGCAGCACAACTGTAGTGTTTGTGTCGGCTGTCTGAGACTGAGTATCCGAGCTTCTTCTGTGAATACATCTTGATGTCCCCTTTAGTTTTTATATGTATATGATCTCTATGGAAGGCACAAGTGTCCCACTGCTTGAGCAGAGCACCCCTTGCAGGCATAAGTGGACCTTGATGTTGTGGTGACTATTCAACATTGGCCCCTCCTTCACAGGATGGTGTGTGGCATCATGCAATACAGTTGTGTAGGGGTAGTGGGTTTGTATAAAGAGAGGAGAAAAAAATTACACTCCCCTGGAGATCATAATGACCAGTCTTCTGCCCCACCTCCACCACCATGACCCTTCTCACCTTTCCCCCTGATCACCAACACTAACTACAGCCTGACTCCTAGGTCAGTGGCTGTGGTCATCCATTCCCTACAGCAAGGGGGGTAATCTCATGGGTTTTACCAATGCTGGAATTATACTTTATGATGTTTGGGAGCTGGGGGACCCATTATAAGTCAATGGCAGTGACGTGTGAGCTACCGGGCTCACTTCAGAACTATTGGGACTGAACCCTGGCAAGCCCCTTCCCCATAAATCCAACACTGGGTTTCACTTAGGGGTTGGTGTCTATGTGTTTAGCCTTATGGATCAGGCCAGTGGTGAGAAATGGAGCAGTAGGGCAGGAGCAGCATGAATAGTTAGAGAGTTGCTTGAGAGGAGTGAGGGAAATTTGTAAATTAAAAATAAAAGAAAAGGGAGGTAAAAAAATCACTAATGGCACACTTCGTATAGCTGTATATCCATATATACTGTAAGACACTATACCTTATTAGTATAATTGACTCAGTAGATAGCGAGCTCACCTCTGGAGACAGAAGCTCAGATGGTTATAGGCTCCATTCTCCTATCAGGTAGCTGGGGTATTACCCAGTACTGAGACTGTAGTACAGCACTAGGGAGGTGCTATACTATTGAGGTACTATCCTTCAGATGGCATGTTACACTAAGGTCCCTTCTGCCCATCTCTGGTCACTCTCCGGGTGGAAGTTAAAGATCCCACAGCACTTATCAGAGAGCAAGGCAGTTTCCCCTGTGATATGGCAAGCATTTCCCCACAATAATAAATGATCCATATAACACACCCCAGGATGCACATGGAAACAAGCTGTCTCAGCTCAGTGTACCTCTCCTTGTAAAACATTAAAATAAATAACAAATACTTATGTTGAAACTGCACATGCACTCAAATATTTATTTTATTTATTTTTATTTTATTATATTTAGAGATTACTGAGCCAGGTGCTCATTTACAAAGGTTCCGCATCAAAGCATAGTAACAAACAGAACAAAAAACAATTACAGCAGTTCCAGTGGAATGTAGTCTATACAAATGCAACATGTAATAGAGTGAGTAGGGTATGATTAAGCCAACAGTTATGCTACTGTGTGGGGTTAAATGTCTCATAAAAACTGTAATAATTAACACTAAAAATTTTAATTTTGCTGAACTATTCTAGCAAATCTTTTTAATCAGAACCTGTTTATCTTTTCATTTCTTTTAAATGTTTTCAAGGAATGTTTAATGAGAAGTACATTTCTAGTTTCCACGATACAGCACAAAACAGGAAAGTCAGTCATCACACACAGACATTTTAAAGTAACTGCACATTTAATACGTATTCATACACATTCATTACAAGTTCATCTTGGATTAAAATGATCATAGAGTAGGTTTCTTTATACAAAAACAATGAGAACCCTTCCAATTTGCTGTCTGGGAGATGACCATTTTGAACAACGTTGTCTAACAGTCCATGCATCTGGGGTATTCTGGAATGCAATGTCTGTCCATATCTTTCTAGCATTTACTTCATATGTTTTGTTATAGGTAACATTCCCTCAGATTGTTGGCAAGTTTCCAAAAAACAAAGCTGAGTGGGAGGAAGAGAGAGAGAGAGAGCGAGAGAGAGAGAGGACCACAACACTTTTCATCACAACAATTGGATTCACATAAATGGAAGGGCATTCCATAACCACTTCTGGGTGAGATAAGATGTTCTAGAAAACTGTTTTTTT